>CAODLS012077070.1:0-22325 GCA_948243855.1 Flueggea neowawraea
AAAAACGTGTGAAGAAGGAGCTGAATGGGGCTATAAATACATGCCTCATTAGTTGGTTTTGTGTGCTGTGAAATTGTGCGAGTTGCTTTGTGAAAAACACAGAGAGTGGTGAGGTGCAAAGAATTGAGTGAGTTTTGTCGAGAGAAAATTGAGAGCAATTTTCTTGAGCTGTGAGTATTGTAAACACTATATTTTTTTCCCTTTAGTAAAAGATCTACAACAGCTCGTAGAATAGGTAAGTTTATGCCGAACCACGTAAATTGTGTGTGTTGATTTATTTATTTTTGTTCTCTTCCATATATCTGGCATATAGAGAATTTACGTATTCTCCGAATAGAGAGTTGTCCAGTCTAGAAATTATGGTGTGATGAAAGCCGGGAAGCATTGAAGCTGATGGTGCTGTTATTCAAATATTGAAGCATTGCTTTGATGAGCTCGTTTAACTTTAGCCATGCTCTTCTACTTTGGTGGGGCAATTGGTCGTCCACTTAATGCAAATGAAAACAATCACCACCTCTAGTTTTATGTATTAAAATCGTTTTTAATCGTAAGATGATGCCGGGAATTATGTGTACAATTTCCACTTCCTGTGGCGGACGGCGGATTATGATTATTATTTTGGAAAACAAATCATATATACTCGTTTTTATTTTAGAAAGATAATTTTAATTTTACATTTCATTAATATCATTATACTAAATGATTGTACCTATATGTACGTATCAATTAGTTCAAATACTTAATAGGCAAAAATATCTTGATTTCTGCAAATGACTAATTTTTTTAAAAATATTATCATAAACTATGATCTTTAAAACTTGTCTAAAATATATTTAACCATTATTCAACTGTTAAAATTTTCTATCAAATAATGACATGACATGTTGATTTGCCACGTGGAAAACAAATATGTGTAATAAACAAAAATATATTTAGTGGTGCACTTTTTGTCAAACGGCTATCGTTTCAAAAATATCATCATTTATCACAACCTTTAAAGGTTGTTTCAAATTGATCAAACTGTGAAACTAATAGTGTCAGCATCCTTGATAATTAACTAACATCCAACTGTTTTTCTTATTATTATATTTTGCAATTTGTTTCTTCAGACAATGTTCTAATAATAAGAAAAATATTGTTGTTTTAATACCAACTCCTCAGAAGCTATTTTTGTGAATAAAACGCAAAAATTGATACCACTTACTAAAGTAATTCATATTGCTAGAAATGGTGGTACTCCAATGAAGACTCGAGTTATTTAATTTTAGACTCGGTTATTTAATTTTAGGTGGTTGTTACGTAATTGTAACTCTAAAAATTACTTAATTTGACCACCGATTACTTAATTTTTATCGCTAACTTAATTTTGTGATAAATTAAATAACCATGATTGTTACTTAATTGTTGTTGAAGTTATTTAATATGAGTCTTAGTTACATAATTAACTAAAAGAGTGATCAATAATGGCTCTTTTATGGAATTCTCATTGTAATACTATCTTACTAAAAAGTATGACTTTCTCGTGTTGAACCAAGTACATTAGAGTCATTGATAGATTGAAGGGTGGTCAAGGTGGTCCTGTGACCCCTTCGATACTGACCAGACTTTACATATATATTGTTTAGATTCTTAAATTTAAAAAAAAAATAAACTTTAATTTAATTATCGTTCATTTATTAGCCACTAAAATTACTATCAACGTCTGTAATATTATCGGTACTTTTAAACAAAAATAATCCTAAATCGGTTACTGGTTGGAGTTGCCCATTACAATCCAAACTAACTATAAGCAAAAGTACGAGGATCTGCAGTTGGAGAAAAGCGTGTTTGGCCGTTAAGAAAGCCAAGTTTTGGAAGAAAATTAGTAGCAAAAACAAGGCACAACGCACAAGGCGTTGGATTTAGAAGACGTTGTCAGGTGCCTAGCTTTATTGTTTCATATCCATGTGAGTCCCGTTTGAAAAGCCGCTCCCCAAAGAGTATAAATGGTGTGATTTGATGAATTTTAAGTATTTAAAATAAACTGTTCTATAAATTATAATTTGAAGAAATTATAACCGTAGTTAAATAATTAGTGCGATTAAGTCAACTAAATCTAAATTAGCGGTTGCGGTATAATTTGATCAGTTTAATTGTTTGTATTTTATTAAATATATAAAAAAATTAAACAATTAAACAAAATAAAATAAAATAAATAACAATATTGAAAAATAATTTTAATATTATTTTATTAAAATTACAATGTCTCTAAAATAGAAAGCTGTCTCAAAAATAAAAAAGATTGTTTCAAAATACATTAATCTTTACGAACTGCCCTCCGAAAATAAAATAATTATGCAGTGTTTTCACTATCTGTCAATTAGTATCTAACTAATACTAATATATACCTATTGTTAGCATCCAAAATATATATTTTTCAGCTATAAAGAAATTTACAAAATAGCACATAATTTTAAAAAAACTCCAAAATATACATATACGGTTACGCGGTTGCGGTTTAATTTGAGCGATTTTAATACATTATTAACTGCAAGCAAACCGCAAATTAACGAATTTATAAAATTATGATCCGTAACCAATCTGAATCTACAAAAAGCAGCAAATTGAGCTACGATGTGAAGCGAATTGGTGGGTTTTTTTGGTTTAGCGGTTAAACTTTACACCCCTACCCTGCCCTGCCATTTCCTCCCACTTGCTATTTATATTTTGATTGCCACTTATATACACCAATTTGTACACCTGCATATGTAACTAAATATGAGACCATTCTTTCTTATGTTTGTAGATTCTTCTTTCCCTTTTCTCAATGTACGGACCTAATTAAGTATACACTCAATGTATAGTCTTAAGTATTTTAAAGAATTTAATTAAGTGTGTTCTAAGAATAGAATCTGAAATTTAACGACGTAATAATCATATAGGTTTACCGATTTTCGTCATTGGTTTAAAAAATGATAGTAGATTGTAATCAAGAGAACCCATTTTTTTGGAGGTAACTTATGTTAAACACGTTTAAATATGGTAGTATTTGGACAGCTAGAAATGGTAGTATTTTTCAACAACAAAAATTCAGCCATGACTGGGTGATAAGGCAGTCTAACAAGTGTAAGTATGAAGATTGTAGGTGCTGAGCATGTTATCTCCATGTTTTAGTTGTTTTGGTTGAATCTTCTGTTTTGCTAAGTCATGCAAGTATGAGTACTGGTTTCTCATTGTTGGCTAGTTGAATATTCTTTGGTTTATAAGAGCTATTATATTTCATACTCAATTTTATTCATCTCTCTGTTCATATGTGAGTCAGAGTTCGGTGATTAAGATTAAAGCAGAAATGTATAATTGTATAGAATTCTTTATATGTAATTCTTGAAATGGAATAAAGCTTATTGATTACCAAAAAAAATATGGTAAAAAAATATTTAAAATTTATATAACCACTTCTAAATTTTTAAATCTTTTAATTATATTTAAAAATTAAAATTAAGTAGAATTTACATTCGGTTACAATATATCTCTTCATCGCATACAAGAGAGATGTAAATGAAACGAATTAACAAATCTTGTGTATTAACTGAAATGAAAGAGTGATCTTGATCAGGCCTCGTTGCACGCCGAAAAAGGAGCTGCAAGTTCCAATCAACAAATCAATTTGATTTGATATATTTACAAGAATCTTTTGAATTGAATTAATGAATCATTAATGGGGTATCGGTCAGAATTTTTCTTTCTTTCTGTGCAAAAAGGTTCTTTTTTGTGTTTCATGTTCGTTGTTCAGTAACCATGTAGGTCTTCATCCCACTACTTATGGGATTACGTAATTACTTACGAAGTCCTCTACGAATTCTTTGTCTAGTTAATATTAGCACCTTGGTATTTGTCATGTTAATATATAATTAATTAAATTATTAAGGAAAAATATGTAATTAATTAAGATATTCACCAAGAACAATGTAATCAACGTGTTCGGAAGCTAGATTCATGGTACGATTTGCACTAGCTTGTTAAGGATCATCTTTTACGTAAACCTAATTAATTTTCAGATCACTTATCGATCTACATACTATCTATAATAAATGTATGTGATTATAATGACTACATTGTGATTTTTTTAGATTAATTATTTTTTGAGATCATAATACTAATTAAACCTGCAAGATTAACATAAAACAGTACTTGCTCCATGTTTATTTAACTCTTTAATTAAGTATATATGGTCTGACTGTAATGATGAACTATTCATCACTAACGACCGCTGTCTTCACAGTTTATATGTCATTAATCAACAAATTAATTAATAATTATTAAGCAACATTTTTAGTATAATCTCTGTTAGTTTGTGTGCATAATTTTCCAAGCATTTTTTAAGGAAAAGTCCATACTCTCATGCGTTTCAACTCAATTAGGTTGATCTCGATCACACAAGGCACCAAAATCACATAGTACTATGCACATATGTTCATATATTCTAATCAGGAACTATAACCCAAAAAATCTGGAATTATCCCTCCAAATGATATGATATGAATATGTGAATTCTCACATTAAAGACACAAATTGTGCAAATTATTTTCTTGTATATACTTGGATGCATATACCAAATTTGTGGTCATGTCCTTAATTCTGACCCACAACTTCCTTGATCCCCTTATTAAACAGAGAAATTAACAACCTCAACGAATAAGACACAGACTACATGGCTGAATCCATTGTCATAGACTCATAATAAGGTGATTCGGCACCAACCAAATTTAGTTCTTTAGGACTATTGTTCATCAATAATGGATTGAATTCAATTCAAAACAAAATTATGGATCAACTTACTACATACATATTATATACATTTCGTGGGGACGAATGATCCACTATTGATATACTGTGCGAAGAAAAACTCAGTGTAATTCATTTTCTAAAAAAATATTCTTTTCTCTTCAAAAACAAAAATATTCTTTTTTTTTTAAGTAAAAGTTATTCTTTTAATTAGAAGACTATACTATATTAATAGACTACAATGAAAGAAAAAGGTCGAATTGCTAATCAGCATTCTAGCAATTTAAATTCCATAAAAATGTCAATGATTAATTAAATTTTAATCTAAGTGAGACATAGTCCCTCAATGGTGGTCAAATTGGCCAAACAAGATCAAGTGCGAATAATTAAATATTGAAGATAGTTTCGTATTAGCAATTGGTCTATATACCGTTGATGATTTTGCTTGCTGAGGGCATGTTGTTAGTTACTTTCAGGAATATTCCTTTTGTATGTATCTTGACAAAGTGGACATATGTATCATGAATATTTGAACCAAATACTATTTATTATTTGATCACATTCCTCCTTCAGAAAATTAAAAGAAATTCTTTGAATTCAAATATCAATTTCCACTATTACTAAACAATTCATTTTCTCGTAACAATTGATCAGATTAACTCAAGTGATTAGATAATGTAATTTAAATTTGGATCTAATTGTACATTTAAAAATGAGAAAAATGTCATTCATACTAACTTAATGTTGGATATTTGACACATCCGTTTTTAATTCAACCAAAAATAATATTCAACATTCTGAAGGGTAGATACAGCATAAATGGCTACAAAAAGAGCCTTCACAGGCTCTTGTATCATTATAAATGACATGCATGCTATCGTGAGAATTACGAACACATTTTTGGAAATTGCAATGAGTTATGTCTTTTCTCTGTCTGTATCAATCTTCTCCCAGAAAAGATGGGCGATTATAAGGGTCCAAATTGGTACAACTAAGTTCATACGTATAATAATTTTGAGTGCAAAAGAAGCCCAAATGAATCAAGTGGTCAATGGAGAGGTCATTGTCAAAGCCTAATACAAACAATTGAATTGATAGATAGTAATTGTAGTGAAAACTGTTGTGAGATCCATAATCTGAAGAAGGCTATAATGTTTAGTGGGTTCCACTTAGATGTGGAAGATAAGAGCCCATTCTCAAGTTAATGCTTACTTGCCTTATGAATAGACCCTTTCACCTCTCTTCTATTCCCCTGAAGATTTGGCCTTTGCTTGGCTGTTAAGAGATGCTCCATTTCCTCCTCATTCTTACCCAATCGCAAACACATATACATCTACTTCTACAGAATTACCAAATGTACTATATAAAGTAGTATGATCAATAACAATATAGTTAAGTAGTACTTTGTCTTTATAAATAGTGCAATATATACTACTTGTTTGTTCAATTGATAGAAAGCTTTTGACATCTTCAAAGTTGAATCCAGTATAGTTAAAATTCAAACAAAACAATGATTATTGTGGTTCAAAGATTTAATCCAAAAATTAATAAATGATTAGCGGATTCTATGAATATCCTACTCTTTGTACAAGTCCCTCCAATCCGATTCAAATTTCATTTAGACTAGATTAAAACACTACATTATTAGTACTAAAATCGCTTGCAGTATAAAAAGTCGAGAGTCAATGATAGCCTTTTCTGCTGAACTATAACCTATGTTGATCTGTGTTGATGGGGCCAGAGTTGGATCAAGGAATCGGGATAGCGACCAATTTATGTGATATATTCGTCCATTGTTGAAGAGTGACCTGACCTGACCTCTTAACCCAACAGTAATGAAGGTGCTGAGGTCAAAGCATTAATGGTGGCACCACAAAGACACAACTATGTTATGTATGTGACTAAGGCTGCTCACATCGAGGTTAGGATCCCAATAACATGGAGACGCGTTACTGTGTCTCCATGTCGTAGCCCCTTTTTCCTGTGTCAGGCGTAGAGTCACATATGCTTTTTTTTAAAACAAAATCTGACTGTTGGATCGTTTTGATCTAACGATCAGATTTACTCCAACCAATTAAAATAAAATTGTGTTTAATGAAAAGTTGAGTAGGCATCCCGCGAGACTCTTAAAGTAGTCCTAGGTTACGGATGAAAAAAATTGAGGGGTTAAAAACTGGAGACTTTAATAAAATAATAATAAAAACAATGAGCAGGCGTCCCACAAAACGATTTCAAGAACCGTGAATTACGAGTGACCTAACTCAAGGATAATAGTAAGAGCTAAGGTAGGTCTGAGACTTACAAATAATTTGGACGTATCGAAGACAGACATTCGAGGGGGACCCTCGTGCCTGTCACGTGCCTGATCCCAACAAAACCAATCCTCTTCCTTCCACTCTCTTTCCCTCACTTGCTGCCACGTTTTGCTTGTGGGTTCCTCCCACGTGTCCTTGTTCTCATTTTTGGGACAGCTACTAGAGAAGAGAGATTAAACTGATTCAATGTTGTTTGGTAATTCATATGTGGATTTTGATCGAATTTTATTTATCAAAAATAATATTTAAATTTGCAAACTTATTCAGAAAACATTGATGTTCTCCTACCGGAGAGTAGTGAAAATTTACTAATAAATTCAGTAAAATAAACAGAATTTTGGCACCCAGCTTTGAAAGAAATCAAAATTAATTTTGTTGAACCTTTTTTATAATTTTGAAAAGAGTCGAACCTTAGACTTTAGAATTAACAATAATGCAAATACTTAATTATTAAAGTTAGATTGAAATGGCAGTTTTATGCATTTTGTCAATTTTGGCTACGTTGTTGGATTGATGTGTTTTACTTGCTATTCTTCAAGTATTCTTGGGTTAGATTCCATAGCTAAACTACTCCATAAATGAATTTGCCGGCTAATGACACTAGAATTCATATGAGAACTAAAATAAAAAAGCACAAGAATCTAAATTTAAAGTTAAAACATAAAATTAAAAACAAATTATATAGAATCACAATTAACTTCAGAAATTAGATACAAGGTACCAACTGCTAATTCCTAGCCAAACCAAGTAAAGTTTTGTCCTAAAACTGGAATCTAAAAATTCTGAAATGCCATTGACAGGATCCAATGAAACTGATTAGCTAATGATTATCATCAACTTCATTTGTCCCCTCAGATTATATGAACCATCGAATTTGTGGCATCTTTTGACTTGGTTGGTACTTTTTTTCTTTAAAACTTCTTTTGTAAAATTTTTAGCAATCTTTTTTCTTCTTGACACATTGAGTGCCGTCTGAAGATTAGGCAGTGAGAAAGCATCACACGTAGAAAAAGGTTGATGAAACACAATGTCCAATTACCAGTAGACAAAGCGTTGGAATTGATATTGAAACTTGGTGTTGGTGGTGGGGACTATATATATTGCTTATAGCAAAGTGAAGCTTCGTAGCTACCATAATAATTCATGCTATGAAGAGTGCTCCATTTTTGGCCTTTTTCATAGCCTTTAGTTCCCAAGTTTCCAAAGAATACCAACTTCAATTGGTTTAGACTTTTGAAAGTTGAAAATTCTCATAAAAAAAATAGAATGAATTTAGAAATGTTGTGTTGCTCTTGCTCTTGCTTTGAATGTGTATAAATTAACATAGCAACAAGATGTGAATGTGGTTGCGCATATTTTGACTCGAACATCAAATGTAATGTTAGACCATGCTTGGAGAAATACGAGTTATTGAAATTATGCTTCGAAATGAAATAACCAACCGTTAAAATCATAATAATTTCGGAACAATGTAATTTCTGCGTTGATTAGAAGTCCAACAAAAAAAAATGAAAAAAAAAAAGTGAGAAGAGCAATTGAGTGTAGAAAAGAAGGGCAATGGGTGCGTGCAGAAAGTTGCTTTAGGTCATTCAAAATTTTGTGAGTTGCTTTCCGCCACTTTGATTTAATTTGTCTCCTTTTTCATATTGCACGGGTGGGTTGAACAGATCGTGGCAGACATGAAACAGCACATTGCATTCAAGATTTCTTAAAGAGAAGAATTTGATTTGCTTTAAGTGTCAACAAAAGCTTTTTTGTGTGTAAATTTCCTTGCTACTGTCCCGAAAAAATTAAACATATGTATTGCTCCCTTGAGTAGCAACAATATGAACGGACGAAAAACTTTTGCCAAGAACTTCGATCTTCCACAAAACAGAGAAGAGAGTGGGCTTGCACTTACAAAACATCTCCGTTTAGACTCTTATCATTCATATCATTGTTGTTCATTGTTTATATTTTGATTAATTAGTTATCAAAACATTATCCATAAAATTTATGCTGATATAGGTTTTAATCTAGTTTTAAAAAGTTAGTTGGATTGAAAGAAAATGTTGGGATTAAACTTATGGGATAGAAGGCGTTGTGGCCGTGTATTGATAGGGCAATTAAATGCATTTTTCAATTAAATGCGGACTCATGGAAAATGATTCGAGTGTAAATTTAGGGCTTGGTGTGTGCCGTGAAAAGGCCAGTTATAAGCATAGATCCCAAATGATAGACATAAAGCCATTTTGCCCCAACAAAGGTTCTTTAACTTAGTCAGATTAGCCCAACAAAATTCATGTTGGTTTCTGGACAGGATTCGAAGATTTTGGGCCAATAGTCACAGATTGCTGAAAAGTTCACCTTGCAATAGTTATCTACATTACAATACTTCACCTAAACGAATCAGCATACCTATAGTGCAGTTTAAGTATAGTTAAATTGACCTCCATACTCTATTAACAAGACATTGGTTCATGTTGACATTAAACGGTTTTACCTGTCAAACAAAAAAAAATCATCTAAATAGTCTACTTAATCATCTTTATAGTCTACTAATAACTGGATCTAGAGTTATAATTACGAGTTAACATATTTCTAAGATCCTTCTAAAGGGTTAATCATCCTTTAGAAATGTCATAATTCTTTGAAGCAAGTGACGAAAATTGATACCTCTTTCTTATGTTTGAAGCAACAATGGTGATAAGATTTTGTATCTTAAAGACAGAGAATGCCATATTGGATCATTTACCTTTAAGCTTAAGTTCAACAATCAAACCAGAAAGCAACACTAACGATAACAAATTGGGCACCCAAATAAATCTTCTTTACACATTGATCATCAAAATATCTAACAGATACAACTTCTCAAGAATTCGGTCTCAAGTCATGTGACAAATGGCACAGTAAGCTTTGTGTGGCCATTTTGGAGGCCAAATCTTCAAATTTTAATCGCTAAGTTGGCCTAAAAAAATACATTTCCTTGCTTAGACCTCAAACTCACGTTACATGTACCTCGCAACTCTGGTCGATTATACCAGGTTCACTCTTTCTTGGTCCTTTAAACAAGACCCACAGAGCCAACACTAGATCACACCAGTGAGTAAGAGCAAAAACACTTGTGCTGTTGAGAGTAAAAATGGAGGGTAGAGAAGAGGATGTGAGGGTTGGAACACAGAGGTACCAGTCGCCGCAGCCGATAGGAACAGCTGCTCAAAGCCAGGACACAAAGGACTACAACGAGCCACCTTCAGCTCCTCTGTTTGAGCCTGGAGAGTTGTCATCATGGTCATTTTACCCGGCAGGCATTGCGGAGTTTGTTGGAACTTTCTTGTTTCTGTACATAACAGTTCTGACTGTCATGGGTGTGGCCAAGGCCTCCAATAAATGCTCCAATATCGGAGCTCTAGGCATTGCTTGGGCTTTTGGTGGCATGATCTTTGCTCGTCTACTGCACTGCTGGCATTTCTGGTAAAAATTTGTAGCGGATAGCATATGACGGGTAGCAAATTAAACAGCAAAAGGTTAAGATTTATCGGCCTAACCTTTTGTTTTGTGGGTGCAGGAGGTCACATTAACCCAGAAGTGACTTTCGGGATGTTGCTGGCAAGGAAACTGTCACTAACCAGGGCAGTGTTTTACATGATAATGCAATGCCTTGGAGCTATATGTGGTGCCGCTGTTGTAAAAGGCGTCCAACACAGCAACCAGTATGAGAGGCTCGGTGGTGGTGCAAACATAGTCAGTTCAGGATACGGCACAGGTGCTGGACTTACAGCCGAGATTGTTGGCACCTTAATCCTTGTCTAAACTGTCTTCTCTGCCACTGATGCTAAGCGAAATGCATGTGATTCCCATGTTCCTGTAAGTGAAATCAGATTCAGCATCGATCATTATTTTTCTCTTCTGATTGTTAATCTATTGATTGGTGAACTTGAATTGTTAGATCTTGGCTCCTCTGCCTATTGGATTCGCAGTGTTCGCGGTGCACCTGGCAACTATACCAATTACAGGTACCGGCATTAACCCGTCCAGGAGTCTCGAAGCCGCTCTTTTATACAACAAGGATCAAGCCTGGGATGATCATGTACTAATAAGCTACAATTTTTATTTTCTCTATAACATAACAGTTCAACTTGTACAGTACTAATGTGAAGTCTAACTTTGGCTGCAGTGGATTTTCTGGGTAGGACCCTTCATTGGTGCAGCACTTGCGGCATTGTATCATCAGATTGTGATCAGAGCAATTCCTTTCAAGTCCAAGTGACTGATAATCACAGCAATAATTCTCTGCAAATCTCTCGCTGACGTTCAAGAAAACATGTTGAACGTTGGATATGATATATGCTACATAACCAGCAGTTCTAATCTTTCAAGATGTATAATGTAATCTAAATAATTTATTGCCAGTAAATTGCAATGGGTTTTATAAGTTTGATCTGTCCATGTTTTTTCTACAGTCCCTACTAGGAAACATGAGCAAAATGCAATAACAAGTTGAATGTTAGTTAATTTGTAGATTCAGCTCCAAAAAAATTAAAATCATCAGATACATGTCAACAGATTGACATTTAATAATGCAAATGGCAACTCATTCGCCAACAGATACAATGTAACAATAAGATCAAACCGTCGACTCCTTAGTAATATGGCCACAAATTTACAAGGTTAAACGACTTAAAAAATTTGAGCAAACTGCACAAATAAAGTAACTAGCAACTGACGAGAAAAATAAACTCAAATTGGACAACAATCGAGAATACGCATTAAACAATAGTTCGCTTAGCACCAGTATGCTAACCACTTCGACAAATGCCATTTTTTGACAGAGAGAATATACTTTCAAGGACGTAGCACAGCATACAAAACATTAAATCATCAATAACAACACTAGCTAGCCAGATAAACTGGGGAAAGCTAAACTCTCCCCATAATCTAAGAAAATAAAAGCATCCCTAAAATTACCAGGATATTTTCTAAATGCAAAGCTTTGATCAGAGCTCCAAGACAAGCACTCTTCGATGGGAACTCTTTTAACAGACTCCGTCCGAGAATTATACAAGAGCACATCTCCGTTCTTCTTCCGCAGAAACAACCCATCATTTCTGCAACATCCGAGCACATCGTCGAACTCTAACAATGGTCCAACAGAGAATTTCTTACTCCAACAGCCCGCATTGTCCATCACCCATAATGCAATACAATTAACATGATTCAGATCATTATCCATATTGTAAACGACCAACCCAAGACATTCATTAACCACTTGAAGCTTTTTCTTGATGACAGCTCCTTCATTACCTGGAACACCAAGATCCGGCAATGGTATTCGACGAAATGACTCAATGACCATATCGAAACAAACAGCAAAATCCAATTCCTCGTTGATCCAATGTGGGTTTCCCCTAACAACAGCAGGCAATCCACCCACAATACAGTTAGGTAAACGCTCAACGAGATCCTTCCAGGAATCCGTGTTGGCAGAATACAATTTCAACCGAGACGAAAACACTGGTTTCTCGTGACGAAAATTCGCAAACATCATAAGCACCTTGAAAACGCCATTAGTTTCATCAAACCCAAAACCGAAAATTGGAGTAAGTTCAACATCTTTAGTAGGAACGAACGAAATTCTCCGGATTTGCCTCGTGGAGGGATTCCACAAAACAAGAGTTTTAGAAATGCTGAAGCTGGAAACGCAAAAGCAAACTAAACCTTCACAAGAACCCACAAGAGATGCGACAACAACCTCGCTGGAGACATCAAGGAGAGAGTAAGTAAAATTAATAGGGTAATCAAGATTTTCTGAGTCTAAGAAAAGGGAAAGTGAGAGTTTTCCGGGGAACATGGAGGAGCAGAAGAAGAGGATGTGGCGGTGGTGGAGGCTCTTGCAGTAGCTAGAAACAAAATGGGGACTTGTGATGACTGTTTGAAAGTATTTGCAGACTGACTTGAATCGGAGGAGGGACTTCACTGGGAGTCTTGAGAGGATGTTGAAAATAATGTCAGAGGGAAGAACAGTTGTTGATGCTGCCATTGACGACATGGATGCTTCAGATCAGTGGTTGTGGCAATTAAGGGTGGTGGTGGTGGGCTGAACTATGAAAATGGAGTTTTGTGTTTCTTTTTTTTTTCTTTTTTTATTTTGAAATCAAATTTTCTTTTCTTTTTTGTGCAATGAGTTTTGTTCAATTGTATAAAGATAGAGACGAGGATGTCCCAGGTAGTCCATTGTTGTTTGTCAGAGAGTTCCATAGAGTTCACTGTTACTTTGTCCAAGAAAATTTGAGTTTTTTTAAATTAAATAACTAAAACTCAAATTAAATAATTTTAATAATAATTAAATAATAATAATTATTATTTAATTTATTAAAAAATTAAATAATTAATTAAAATTAAATAATTAATTAAAATTAAAAAATTAGTAGTCAAATTAAATAATAATATTTAAAATTAAATAAATTTTAAAATTATAATTAAATAAACACCACTTAAAATTAAATAATTAAAATTAAAATTAAATAACTCTAGTCTTTAACTATTAACATATGATGCACATGGCTAAATGCCTACGTTCCTTTTTTTTAAAACAAATATGAAGTTGCTCTCTTTGTCAATTGCCATATATGATATCCGAATGAATAAAATAATAACAATATTTAACATCATAATTATAATGTATACCAAACATTAAAAAATATAATAAAAATAACAGTAAAATTCATTTAATATTTTACAATATTACAATTTTATTTTTAAAATAATAATATAATATTAATTTGCGATACATTGTAAATAAAATACAAAATATTTTCGAATGTAGTATTATTATTCTAAGGATAAAACTGTAATATTAAAAAAATATATACAAATGATTTATCTATAAAAATATGGAGGTATTTATAAGAATGTTTGGTGTCTTAGAATTAGACCAAAAAAATTATCTATACTCAAATTAATTTACAAAACTACATTTATTGTAATGCACTTTTAGGATCTTTTTGTAAACTGGTGGGGCAATTTTGTAAATTGTGTAGTGTGAAACAAAACAACTTGTCTTTAAGTTAAAATACAAATATTTTTCCTAAGTTAAACTACAAAAAAAATTGTAAATAAATCATATTACAAAAAATAGAAAACATATCCATCTATTTTTTTAGAGGGGTTTGGATGTTTAAAGAATTTAAACGCTCATTCACTTAGAACAATAGGAATTAGAGCATCAGTACTGGAGGCTCAATAGTTATATTTTGAGTCCCCATTTGTTGAACACTCTCCAATAAGTTTGGACGTAGGGGACAATGGAATTCATTGACAAATGGACTCCGTCAGTTTCAACTCTATTTTTTGTTAGCTAACATCATTTTTTTTATTCAATTAAACACTATATTATTTTTAATATATTATATATATTTACTCTTTACTCAATTAAACACTAATTTTATATTTTTTAATTAATATCTCTTATATATTATTTTTTGAAAATCAATATAAATATTATTTTTTCAAATTCGAATAAATAATTTCTTGAAAATAATTAAAAAATTATGATTTCAATAATATTTTTTTCACATAACTAAATTATGAAATATTTTTGTTAAAAGTATATATTTATAATGAAATGTGTATTGTAAATAAACTAAATGAGGATTGAAATAATTGTGAGTCCTTATAAATAAAAGCATAACTATTATAAATGAGAGTTTAATAAGAGAGAATTTAATAAATTATTGATGTGGCATAACCATTATACATTATAACTATTGAGGATATCCTGAGTAATATCTATCTATTTTAAAAGTGTGGTATATTTGAATAGAGAATTTACGATATACACTATAAACAAAGGTACCGAATTTAAAGGAGTAAGAAGAGTTCTCTCTTCTCTTGCTATTTCACATTTTATCATTAAACCCTGATTTGCCTTCGCGAAAGTCACCCACGGCCCAGAACGTAGTGTCATGGGTTCCACACAGCAGGATGTAGGGGGTTTCGGTTCCAAATTCATATAAAAACTTCATTAAAGGCCAAGTGAAAATTCATAATAATTTGATGCTTCTGTTGATATGAAGAAAAGAGTGGCCTCGCTGGGTGGAATTTAGAGCGATGAGAAAGGATTGGGACCGGGTGGTTTCAATGCAAAAGTGGGTGTTGGCTCTCCATTATTTGCAGAATCATGGGCAATCTGGTGCGGATGAAATAGTCCATCATCATCAAAGGCTTGGCTACTGAATCCGATAGCGAATCAGCAAATAATATTTCTACAAATCCTAATGTCTGGAAAGAATCAAATTTCTGTTGTTTGGGATATCTATCAGGAGCTACATCAACAACATGATTTCACACGAGGTACTTAAAGAGAAGAAAATGTAGGGGAACAGGTATGGTGTTTTTGAGTTTTCATGTTTTATGTGTTTTTAACGGTTGTGATTTACTTAATTACAATCTAACGTTTTAAATGCAATCAACACATTAAAATATGTGAAATTTAGTGTTTATTATTTTAATGTGTTAGTTGTATTTACACCCTTGGATTATAATTAAATAGATCTCAACCGTTAAAAGCACATAAAGTATGAAAGATGAAAAACACTATAGCCATGGCCGAAATAATATATTTTAAATATATTTTTATATTTTATATCATAAATTTAAGTATAAATTAAATACCATAAAACATATTTTAATTTAAGATTAATAATATAATTAGAATTTTAATGGTTAAATTAATATATTATGTAGTATATTTAATTTTATTGATATTTCAAAAAAAAATTGGCTCGCAGGTCAAGGTTTCAGGGTTTGGCTCTACTTGAGCTTAAGAAAAATCACACAGTTATATTGAAATAAAACACATAAATTAATTTTTAGACACAACTCAAATAGATTTTGAGAAATAGAAATATGTGTCAAATTTTTCTAAAAAATATCAGATTTATAAAATATCAAAAATCTCCATTTGAAATTTTTCAAAAATATTAAAATTTTTTTCAATGCATCCAAAAGTCTCAATTTGTTATTTTTTAAAATAAATTTAAAATTTTTTTTATTTATTAAAATTAAAATTATATTTACATATTTATTAATTTAATATTTTATTTAAGATATTTGGCATAATTAACTTTTGAGCTTGAGCCAGCCTATGTCCAGCCTTATGCACCAGTATTCCTTTTTGGAAAAAATAAAAAAGGGATAAATCATAATGCCCTAGGTTTGACCAAATATACAACTAAGTCCTCCTCTTTTAGAAGTTAGTCATTTTGGCCCTTGCACTAATGAATGCTTGTTTAAAACGATTTGATACGACAGATTTGCTAAAACGGCTTGTAGACCCAACAAATTTAAGTACTAGTGACAGAAAAAAAAATTGAAATTTATTATTTTTTGTCATCTTTCTCTACATCTCCCTAACTCTCCTTATAAACTACCACTATCTAACCCACAAGACTACCACACATTACCACTAATAGGAAAGTGCAAACTAGATTTACAATCGTAAAAATAAATTAATAATCTATGATCACCATTCCATTTTCAATAAAATCTCTATCTCCATCACATCATCTAGCCCCCCGCCCCCTCTCTCTCTCTCTCTCTCTCTCTCTCTCTCTCTCTCTCTACCTCCACATACATGCAGTAAATAAGAGTGACAATATTCAATACGACATAGCATGGCATAACCTAATTTTTAACTGGTTTGGCTTTTATATAATTGATTTTGAGTTATAAAAGGGTTAACCTACAGGTCAAAAAGAATTTCAAGTATCATATTTTTCACTATTAAATTCAAATTAACTTATTTATAACTTTATTTTGGAGTTATCTTATGTAATTATGTGTTGATTGCAAAAACAATAATTAGAGTAAAGTTGAAAGAATAAGACCAAGATATTTATCGGGAGCTTTTGGACCTTACATTCGATTGTTCTTGCAACAAGATGAACATATTCCTCTTGAAGCCAAATTTATCGAGGAATGATAGGTTGCATTTCATACATGTTTTATGTTGTATTTTATGTTGTATTTTGTATTATAAATTGTTATTATTCGTGTCTTTTGGCTTATTTGGTGTTTTAGGTAGATTGTTGGTGAAACACACGGAATTAGAGCTATTTTGGACATATTTCAGTGTGGACTGCATTTCGGTATGATCATCTCCTAGAGACGTGTTGATTGAGCTGACTTATTTCGCATTGAGCCGCGTGTTGGCACTGCTGGGCCTCAATTTTTTAGCTTCATGGATGTGTTTGAAGGTTGCTGACTCATTTTTACTGATGGAACAATTTATTAAGATTATTATTATTATTTTATCAATATTATTTATATTAGTATTAGATTTTGAGAGAGAGCACATATAAAGGCCTTCTTAAACTCATTATTTAGGAGCCTTTTTCATTACTGTAATGGGGCAGCACATTATTTTGTTTCATATTTTGCATGTTTCTTCTTGGTTTGAGTAGTTAAACAATTATCTAGTCGATGTATTTTTAAAATTTGATCCTAATATGTTGTGAGACTTTTGTTTTAATTGTTATTAAATGATTCGAGTATTTATTCAGTTTTTGTACCTTAGTTACTTTATTATTATTTTCGTTGGTTGATTGATAAGAGCTCGTTGATTGATTGTCTGAAATAATATTTTGCTATTTAGGATTAATAGTGCGTCACATTAGTCCTAATTTAGGTAGCGAATAACTTGAATGTATGTGGTTGGACATTATTCAATGTTATGAAACTGAATAATCTAGTTTAAATGATTTACAGCGTTTCCAACTTCGTTGGCTAGGATATAAGTCTCTTTCGTTCTTATTACTGTCATATATTAAACATTGTCAGGGCACCCCGGTGGTTGTCTAGTGGTTAGAAAAATAGTCTGTTGGGCGTCTCGGGACTATTGATTAAGTAAGAAGAGATTGTTTAATAGAGTACGTCACCATTAACTATAACTCTGTCTATTTGAATGCTTGATATTTATCTTTTGTGTTTGTGATCAACCGATTAGATTGAACAGAGAAATACGTTGGCTAGACATTCATTATTATTAATTTTCTCATAATTTCATTGTTACATTTTTATTGTCTTTCTTATTGCAAACTTTAATTAATTTATTTATTTTATTATTGTTTTTGGTAAATAAATAAATTTTATCAATTTTTGTAGATCCGACCATGCTCACTGCGATATACAAAATCATTATTTTTTAGTAAGAATTAATTTATTAGTTTGATATCCAATAGCAAAGAACTTTTAAGAAAGTTTATTTTCAAACCACATATGAGCTCAAAACATCTCAAGATTCTTTGCAAATTCTTTAGCATGAAAATCTAGAGGCAACAGAATTAGTGTGTCACGACCCTAAGTCAGGCCGTGACAGGCGTACGAGGTGAACTTTCTCTGGGAGCTCGGCCCATCTCGCACAAGACTCAGAGAACAGAAACATATTACTACCCAAACCGTTTATTAAATACTCAAATAAACAAAATGGAAAAATGTTCTTTTTTGTAATTAAAATGAAATATATTTATACAAAACAAAATAAATGTAATAATATTTTGAAATAAATTTGGTTATCAAAATAATCAAATACAACCTTAACCCACACATACCCGATGTAGAGCTGTAATCAAAAACAAAAGGAGCCTGAGCCAAAAGGTCACTCACTGTCAAATAGAACACCTCACTAGGACCAAGACATCGAACGGTAGCCGAATAACAAAATCGAACCTGAGAAATAAGATGCAGAAAAGCAAACAAAAACATAAAGAAATGGGTAAGAATCCCTAGTGAGGAAACGACACTCCAGAGCTGCTCCAAGCCTCACAAAAACTATTTTAAAAATATTTCAAAACTACCACATACAGATATAAGTATATACATATTTATACACGCCAATACATAATATTAGTTTCGAAATCTTTTTTCCAAAAATATTTGCATCTAAAGCAAACAGCAAGCAGAAAAATACAAAATATATATAACATATATCAAAAACAGATAAAAATATGTATATAATATAGCCAAAAACATATATGGAACCAGAAACAGACAGAATGTATGTATAAGTGGGATCCGCCACTAATCAGAAACAGAGTGCATACGTCTAGTCAGACACACAACTACCATTAACTCTTGTAACTGGGCCTTGACTGCTCAATGGTACCAAAGACCACGTTTCACCATACGTAGGACAGGTGTCTCATACTGAAATATTTATATATATTTACCATATATATATCAAACGTACACGCAAAATAAAAATTATTTTAAAGAAAATATTTATAAACCATATATAAATATTTTAAATTTCAGAAACAAAAATCTTAGAATAATAATAACGTAATCCAGATTATTAATTAACCAACTATTAATTATTCCATTTTTCAGAAACACGTCAAACATAAACAAAAACATATAATTTAGAAGACACAGTCTATGTGTCTGAAGCTGTCATTTCACTCATCTGGGATCCGAAGCAAGGGATCCAGTCAAGCGCCACTAGCAGGTGGCTGGTTGTGCTGGCAGAAACAGGAAGTTGGAACAGATACATATATAACAGACATCAAAAACAAAATGTTGGTACTGTGGCGGTACCGAATGCATGATATACAATGCAAATGTAGACACTCGATCTACGACAAAAATCCTATTTTGGTCGAAGATATAACTCTGAAACCTCGAAAATTAGAATCTACACAAAATTTCAGTTGAGCTCCTCAAATTTTATAAAATTACTTTTTAGTCCCTGGGACTGAAAAATTATAGTTTGGTCCTCAAAGTTTTAAAAAATTATAAACCAATTGTAAAATATTTCCAAATCACTAAACAGTCTTTCAGGAAGTCAAAACCCTCAAATTAGTCTCCTAACTCTCAAAAATTATAAATCAATCCCTAATATGCTAAATATCATATTTTGTCTTCAATATACTCAGAATTATGTAAAATTATATTTTTTGTCCTTTCGGCAGAAAACTACACCAAAACGTCTCAAATCTCAAACCGATTGAAACCCAACTTTTTCAACCATCCCGATCAACTTAATACAATCCCTAGAACTAAATCTATCATCCTTTTTATCCAAACAACAACAAAACACCTAAACCCATCCTTAAAAATTCGGACCAAATAAACCCAGTATAAAAAATCATCAATTTCTCATTTTTCAAGCTAAATCCATGTTCTTCCATGCTCCTCATTCTTAAGATCTAACAAAAGCAACTCCAAATCAAGCCACAAATTCACACAAAACCGAACCCTAACTCCATTCATACCCATTTTCATTCAACCATAATTTCAAGCAAAAACATGCATAAAATGGAGCCAAAATAAAAAAATAATCGATGAACTTATCTCAAAATTGATAGAGGCACAATCTGAGGGCAAGAGGAGGTGATTTGGGTCAGATTTGAGTGAAGAAATGAAGTGAAAGTCGAAGAAAGAAGAAGGGAATCGAGTTTCCTTAAATTGCAGAACAGCGAGTGCATAACGCACCGTTTTGGCGCTGAACAGTGAAACGATGTTGTTCTGCCATTACTCAGCTCCTGCACACGCGCGAACGACAGGGAGGAGACGCAGACGACCGGGCGTGACGACATGCCATTCGGATCTACTCACATGAACTCACGGACGTTCGACGCTCCTTCGCCAGACGACATGTTGTTTTCGGCGATGTTCTGAGACACGCGTTTGCGGACGACAGATCTCCCACGCGAACGACAACTCCGTACAGTAGTTAACGACGCGTAGTTTGGCAGCCAAACCTGAATGATAAGTCATTCGGTCCTTTCTTTTCAGTTTTTGTTTTTCTATTTCCAACAATTTTCACTTAATAATTCACTTCCAAATCACTCATAATCTTCATTAATCACTAAAAACATTTTAAACATAAAAATTAACCCTCCAAACATCAAAATTAAATTTGAAATTTAACAAAAAAATTATTAAAATAATTAGCCGAAATGAACAGGTTATTACATAGTATATCATTAACAAAATAAAACAATGAAATTTCAGTGAGCATACTGGATTACTGGTACTTAAACTCCTCGAAGGATCCAAACCGCACTGCTTTGTCCAAAAGTCATTTTAGACCCTCCACTTCAAGCACAAATAAAAATGGCAATGTCTTTTTGTCGAACCCCTCGCTCCATTAGCAATCATTGAGCATTTGGTGAGCTCAAAAATCTAGTTCGAAATATCTTCGCCTCAAAAGCTCTACGTACGATCATCTAAAATTAAATCAAAGACTAAACTATTTGTTAGGGACGCACTAATAGCATAAAGTATAAAGAATTGGTCATATGATTGCACAACTACAAATCTGCAATTTTTTTTATAAAAAAAAACTACAAATCTATAATGGATAAGTACTGATATGCTTTGATCTATCTCAATACCTCATGTCCTACTCCTATATTAACGCACGATTCAGCAATTCGTGGCACCACTACAACAGCACCAAGTCTTGAAAAACTTCCGTAAGAGCAGTCATCTCCTTCGATTTTCATGGTCCTTGCCATACCAACTTTAATAATTATACCCGGTAATATTGAAATTAATTAATACTCAAAATTCGAACTCAAAATTTGATACTCTTTAATAAATCATTTTATTTGTTATTATCGAAAATCAATTAAATACATGATTTTTTAATAATAAAATTGATTCTAATATTAATAAATTTATTATTCAAAATCTTTCTTTAGTTAAAAGCAGAAAAGGTTTGGTTAAGGTTTAATTTTTACTACAGTAGCAAGTGAACAAGAAGTGTCAATCTTCTTGATCAACCTGTTATCAACAATGTCCCCTTGAGATCACGCCACCTTGCATGTACGGATTAATTGTTCATTTATGTAGTGTTAATGTTGAAGTCAATTTTTTTTATCAAAATTAATGTTATAATTAATAGTTGATGAAACAAAGTCGAAATGGGACGAATCGGATACAAAACATAAGTGTTTTGACGAAACAGTACAGAACACGGTCTGAGACACAGCCGTGTCCTAGACTGTATAATAAAATGCTCAACACACGATTGAGTTCTCGTATCCGTGTCTTGAAGGATTCGTCCGTGTCTTACCCAGTTTGTCTGTGTAACCTATTCTGGACGTAATTCCTGCTTAGGAACGGGTTCTAATACTTGTATTAGGGTTTTGGATGGCCTATTTTGGCTAGAGTTTCATTGTATACTATAAATAGGTGGCTTGAGAACAATCTTGGTGTCTTTTGGCCAGTTGTAACTCTGAATAATAGAATATTTGTGCTCTG
>CAODLS012077293.1:0-20948 GCA_948243855.1 Flueggea neowawraea
AACTACATGCTACCATCAACCCTGATAGCTATGTCTTCGCATTGGTATACCAAATGTTACGTTTGACCCCGTAACAAAAGGTGTCCCATATCGAACATTTTACCGAAAACATGTGCGAATATTTATTCAAAAATATTCAAACTGTTGAATAGAGTATTTATACCAAAAAACAATTATTTACAGATAGAATGCTTGCTACATAAAATTTATTTATTTATTTTAGAACAGAATACTCAACATAGAAAATATATTTATTTCATAAGAAATCATTTGTCTCGAAGACTTTTTCAAATACTGAAAGAATAATTTCCATTCAAAATGTATTTTGAAATCCATAACATAATGCTTGTTACCGAAATTAAAAATAAATATTAAAGCATAATATTTATTTTGAAAACCATCAAAAATTTTCAGATCAAAATTTAATTTACACAACAGAGGTTTTCACATCAGTCCAGTTTTAGGATTTACCGATCCTTTAGAAATTTCCAAATTTCATGCAAAGGTTTTGACAAAGCAAAAAAAATATAGGTTTAAAAGACACAGCCTGTGTGTCTGAATATGTCATTTCAGTCACCTGAAAAATCCAAGCTGAATGGCTAAATCTCGTACCACCGGGGTCGACTGACCTCGCTGACCAGGATACGAAGCTGAAACAATTATTACATCGCAATTGTCAAATTATGGTACTATGACAATACTGAATGCATGGTATACAGATGCTGACACAGACTCATAGAAACCCATCCCGAATGAAGATCAAACGCTCTCGCCTCAAAAATTAAACATCTCATAAAGTTACAGTTCGATCCCCGACCTCTGTAAAATTATGCTTTAATCCTCAAATATTTCAAAATTTACCAATTAGTCCTCAAAGGGTCCTACTAGTCTTTCAAGTATTTAAAATCTCCAAATTAGACTCCTAACTCTTAGAAATCACCAAAATAAAAAAATTACAACTTTCGTCCCTCAGACCCATAGCTTACTCGAGTAACATTTGGTGCTTACTCAAGTAATCCAAAGCATGGATTAGTTGAGTAACACAATTGCTCACTCAAGTAATCCGAAGCTTTGGCTTACTCAAGTGACACAAAATGCTTACTCGAGTAACACACTTACCAGATTTTTTCAGAATTTGATCCACTCGATTCCACCAATAAAAATCATGTCTAAACACCCAAATTGACCATAATCAACCTTCTGAATATCAATCTATGATTGACTCCATCATAACAACTCAAAATCATCTGATAATTGACCAAAAAAATGAGAGGACAAAACCCATTTGTGAACAACCTTAATACTTATGATTACAAGCCTAATTTAAGTGCTTTTAGACACCCAAAAGCACGATCTAACAACCCCAAACCATCCATATAACAGAAGCATCTCAGAAATGAACATATGAACATTCTACCCAAAACTGTAATATGAACAAACTTGAATAAATGATGAAATGTGAGGTATGGAAACACAATCTTACCTCAAGAGATGACTAGGAAGGATGGGGAACAACTGGAAATGATTTTGGAGCAAATGGCAGGGATTTGAGGTGAAAATGGGAGTGAAAGGCCGAAAGGGTCGAGTGAAGGTATATATAGACCTCTGCCCAAAACGACGAGTCGTTCAACCAAACTACATAGCTCACTCGAGTGACAACCCAACCGTACTCGAGTAAGACTCCTCTTACTCAAGTAACACCTCTTCTTACTCGAGTAACATTTTTCCAGAAATTCATCTAAGGTTCGGCTTACTCGAGTAATAGGATCTCTTACTCGAGTAACATAGGGCTTGTCTCACTCGAGTAACACCAACTGTTTAATCGAGTAATCCATTACCCATTTCACTCAAGAAACACTCTCATCTTACTCGAGTAACTCCTTTCCAAAATCAATAATCAACCACTCAACACTCCAATTATTCAAGATCGAACCAAGATCAACTTAACCCTAAACATTTTGAAAAATTCACATTGTCAACATCCTCAAACTCCAAATGCTAGGACAAAAAATTGATCAGAACAAATTGGGACTGATCAAAACACTAAAGAAGACACGTCAGAAATGGACGGGGTATTACATTTTTTGTATTGCCGATGACTTTTTGAGCCGACGAATTTTGCAGGCAGTTGACAATGGCGAGCTGCAACATATTAGGTTTAATCGTTCAGTATTCACTTCTCATTTATTTTATGCTGACGATATTCTAATTTTTTGTGCTACTAGGTTGAGCAATTTAAACACACTAAATGCTATTTTTTTTGCATATGGTACTTTGTCTTGGTAAGAAGTAAGTTGGGATAAATCTTTTCTTTATTTGGGATCTGTTGTCACTCGTAGAAGAAGAGATTTGCTTAAAAATCGCTCCAACATGAGGGTGGGCACCTACCATTTCATTATTTAGGAGTTCCTTTATTTTGTGGTGAACCAAGGCGTAAATAGTTGTAGTCGATTGCGGATAAAATTCTTTCAAAATTTGCTAAATGGAAAGGTGATACTTTATCACAGGTGGGCATGTTAGTTCTGATCAATTCGGTTATTTACAGTTCTTTGTTGCATTCTTTCTCAGTTTATAAATGGCCTTTAAGCTTGATACACCATTTAGAAAAACACATTCACAATTTCCTTTGATCTGGTTCCATTGTTGCTAGGAAGCTTATTACGGTGAACTGGGATAAATTTTGCACTCCTATCACTAAAGGAGGGTTGGGACTCAAACATTTTCAACTCATGAATGAATCAATGCTAAGTAAGCTTGCCTGGAAAGTCCTTGGGGGCAATTCACTAGCTGGTCAGGTTCTCAAAACTTGTGTTCTTACGGTCCAATAGGGATATCCGTTCTGCTTATATTGGCTCATCCATCTGGAGCTCTATTAAAAGTTGTTATTTCAGTTTTATATAATGATTCAATATGGGTCTTGGGGGAAAATAACAAAGTTTTGAGAGACCGTTGGATATTGCATCTGGTCGGAGATATTCTCGGGGTTCGAATCAATTCTTCAATTGGCCTTGTTAGGGATTTCCACGTCAATGGCCAATGGGAGCTCCCTTCACTTCTTCAGGTTGATTTCCCAGAGCTTACTAATGCACTCTAGAATATCCAAAGCATATGACATGGTACAAACAGACTGATTTGGACTCGATCTCATAATGGGAATCTCACCACCAAATTACTTTACAAGTCTCTAAGAGACCACGATGTGAAAAAACTATGGTGCGCTTTTATTTGGTCCCATTATATTCCCCCTCTAGGTCGATTACTTGCTGGAAAGCCATCCAGAGAAAACTTGCGATGGAAATTGAACTGTCAAGGCGTGGATTTCATCTTCCTTCCATGTGTCATTTCTGTCAAGATGATTTGGAATCTATTGATAATCTTTTCGTGGATTGTAAGTTTTCAAAAGAAGGATGGCGTACTGTGTATTTGTTATTTGGTGTAAACTTTCCCAACAACAACATCTCATTAAAAGAGCTTATTGAATCTGCTGCACAACATCAATTTGGGGCACAAGGCCATGTGCTTTGGCGTGTAGCTCATGTAGCTATGGTTTTGTTGGTTTGAGGGACTAGAAATGATGCCATATTTGATAACGTAGCACCAAACATCCATGTCTTCTTATGTTGCTTGTGGAGTGCTATTCATGAATGTAACTTATTCAATGTTGGGTCTATGTCTAACTTTGTAGCAGAACTTAATGTGTTGAGACAATTGCACATTGCTCCGCAATCTTCAAAGCCTCTTCAGACCATATCAATTAGCAGGTAGCCACCTTCTGAAAATTGGATTAAGATAAATACTGACTGTTCTATTTCTAGTTCCTCTAATTTCTCTGGCGCATGTGGCATCTTTAGGAATTGCAGGGGATTCCCTTTGGCCTGTTTTTCTTTTCACACAGGGTCTTCTCCAGCTTATGTGGCTAAATTGCATGCTTCTACATATGCAATTAAAAAGGAATGGGAGAAGGGGTGGCACCACTTGTGGATTGAATATGACTCAACTTATGTGGTAAACGTCAATAAATCTAGGACAATCGATGTCCCCTGGGTTGTCTTTGTTGAGTGGTCTAACTGTCGAATTTTACTCTAGCCATATATGCAGAGAGGGTAATAGGGTTGCAAACAAGTTAGCAAGCTATGGTCGTTCCACTTTTGTAGACACCTGGTGGCATGGATATCCTTCCTTTTGTGGCAGCCTAATTTATGATGATCTCAACATGACAGAGCACTTTCGGCTCCTGTGATCAGTTTTCTTTTTCTTTTTTCCTTTCCTTTGCTGTTTTGCCCTTACAGGGATGTATTAACTTTTATCTATTTATTTTCTTTTTATTCTCATCAATATAAGGAGACCCTGAGCATGAAGAGATCGCTAAGGGGGTGCCAATCTAGTTGGGATGTCCGGGTGCGGTCCAACTGATATGAGGCTTTTCAAAACTTTGGGATCACTAAGAGACCTTAATTCTGGAGCCTACAACTTTTTTTAAAGAAAAACTATTCATAACTCTAAAAAAAAAATAACAATATCAAGTTACAAGATACAAGGTGTAAATGTATCACAGGTTTTGTGTAAAACATTTATATGCAAATTTGAAGAAACATATACTAAAAGTAGGTGTTAAACATATGTTTTGTAGTGACGCTGTGTACAAACAGTGACTTGATATGATGTTTTTCAAAACTGAGAGACTGAATATAAGATTACGATATAACTCAGGGACGCTATAAGTAATTTCCCATTATTCTTTTCCACTAAAAAATATTCTTTAAAACATTCCACATCTTCATACATTCAGTACGACTACCACTTACATGATGCACACAAGTTTTCCTGTTTTTATTTTTTAAATAAATATTGGGACAATTATTATAGCGTCATTGAGTTATACTGTAATATCATATTCAGTCATTCAGTTTTGAAAAACCTCCTAGTAGGTCCCTACTTATGCATAGCGTCAGCCCAGAACAGAGTTTAATACATAATCTTGGTATCACATGTTTTGCACATAGCATTTATATGCAAACTTGAAGAAACAGATACCAGAATTAGGTGTTAAACATATGTTCTGAGCTGACGTTGTGCACAAACAGAGACCTAATATGAGACTTTTTAAAACTGAGAGATTGAATAAGAGATTACAGTATAACTTAGATACACTATAGTAATTCCCCTATAAATATTCTTCTTCTCGTAATTATTGCAGTCAATCCTTTATTCATTGAAATGTACGCAGGTTTGTGCCAGTAGAACACGCCGGCGATATTCTCCAAGAGCCCATATGGGAAAGATGTTTCAGTATGCTGAGTAGTTGAGAATGTTGTAGCGAAAGAATGCTCCAGTAATTTCCTATTCTCAATGACGTTATTAGCAACTGCAGAATTCTCACCTACTTCAAAATCCAATGCTTTCTATCGGAATGAGGAAGCAAATTTATGGGTTACCTGTTGGGGAAAGTCACCATCATCCATCTGTGAATTGATCAAGTACCTCATGCCATGATGAATTGGTGCAGGATCTATTGCAGCCTGTTAACCCAACCCTTATCATCTCAACTCCTCTTTTCAGAAGATCATGCTACTCAATAATAGAAAAAACATGCAACTTTGTGCATAGATATTCAGACTGACCTGTCCAGCATCAATGAGAGATAACAATGCCTAGGCAGTTTGGACCAAATTTGAACGGTTGCCTTCAATATTTGTATACACCTTTTATTTTAGGCAAGATGAATACATCAATGCTCGGGAACTTCAATTGGTAATATAACTCACAGAATCAAAATAATCTAAACCTTATTTTGGCACGAAAGACAACTTTCTCTCCATCCACCGCAAGGTAGTTGCCTGGACAATAAGATTTCACAAGCTTTTCTTAAGGCGGGGCTTTTTTATAGTTCCTTCCACAAGTAATAAGCTCCTTAACAGCCCACCATGTACCAAAGGTACAGCAAATTCCCCAGGAGTCATACCTATTCAACCCCAAAATCTTGGTTCAAGCATGATTAGCTTTTTTTGTTGCAAAACAATTTAATTGCAAAGAAGTTTACCATGAACCATCAGGATTTTGAGCATCTTCGATGTATTGGACTGCTTTTGCAATGGCGACATCTATTTCTCTTCTTCGGTGCTTTGGATGCAATTTCCTGAACATTACCAAACCTTGAATCGCAGCCGAAGTGCATTCTACATACCTGAAGGGACAGAACGCTAGAATTATTGACAGGCAAGATGGACCATTTATGCACTAATGAATAGAAAGCAAGTGATCTTACTCTTTTTTAATTAGTGCGTCATCACAGAACTTGACGGAATTGAACATCTGAAAGAGATATAAAATAATGATGAGTTGAAATCATTATAATTAAAGATTAAAGCTGAGTTGAAATTGATTATTACTTTGAATGGAAAGAGTGGTACCTCTAACCACGGGTAAGTTCTTTGAGGCTCCCAGGCTGGGAATCCACCATTGCTACTCTGCATTCGTTGTGGAACAAAATCAATGATGCTAGTTTGGCCATTTCAGCACGCACTAAAAATAAAAAGAAACAGAGGATATTTTATTACTTGGAGGTATTGAATAACATTAACAGCATCATAAAGCCGCTCAGTTTCCATTTTTTCCCCAACTAATTCCGGCGGCATTTGCGAGAACATTAGCGCACACTGCAAAAGATTGCAATGCAGATAGAAATGACTGACAAAAAGTAATGTGAAAGTCATTGTTTAATTTAGTACTACAGATGGATGGGAATTGTTAGTGTGTCACCTTGAGTCCCTCTGCAGTGCAATCAGGAACTTGCAAACCATGATCTTGCGTTGAGAATGCCCATGCACCTTTACTGATGTGTCGATACATTGCTCCGAAGTCTCCGGAAGGATTTTGCCGGATCTTAAATTTAACGTGCGTTAACATATTTCATGTCTGTAAAAGTTGATCAAGAAACTTCAATTACCTGTAAAGCTTTGATGAAGTCATGCGCTTTAAGAGGTGTTGGACCAAATTCATGGCATAGATTACTAGACACGATTGCTTGTATTGCAAGACATGCATCCCACGTTTGACTTCCAAATGACTGCAAGCTACATGTATTAGCATCACACACGCACAAACACACACACACACACACACACATATATATATATAATAGGAGATGATGTAAGTATTTTGTCTTCTATATATAAATTTAGATGAAATATCAAATTTAACCTTTTTTTGGTCTAGACTTGGCACATGCACCAAGCGAATTAATATTTGACATGTTCTAACACCAAGTCAATATATTGGTACATGGTCCCACCCACTAATAGAAATATCAATTATTAATTAGTTTGGCATATATATTAGGTGTCCACAAAGTTTAGGCAAGAATTTTTCTTTTTTAAGTTATGTAATTAAGAGATAATATTAAATGACGACAATTATAGTATTTCACATACAAAAATATCTCTAAGAAACTAAAACATGTTATATGCTGAAAAACAATCACCAAACAAATAGACAACATGTTATATGTTTGTCTTACCAAACAAGCTTATTGTTAAATTTGTATGAAAGAATTAAAGAAGAATTTTGTGGGTTACCTGTATTTTCAAGCCATCTTCAGCAAGCCAGTAATAGTCAGGGAGTCTTGCTAGATGACGCTTGTACGCCTCGCCATCGGGATCTTCCACCCAACAGGCAAGGAGACATATACTCTACCCACACGACACAAACAAGTGTTTTAATATGATTATTATTTTATTCCTAGTCATAACAATATTGTGCTCGAGAAATTTTTATCTTAAAGAGCTTTCTCTATGCATAATAATCGCCACCTTTATTGCATTTCCAAGGCAGATATATCTGCTATTTTCATCTTCGTAATGTATGTGTTCCATTGCAACTTTTAATGCTTTCTCTATCAACGTGGAAAAGGGCCAACGCGTCAGGAGTGGCTCCGCAAAGTTGTAAACAAATCCATATGTCAAGTCTTTGATGAGAAGACATGGAAGGAACGAATCCTCCTGAAATATAACATGTTTTTAAGATTTTCGGGTGAAATTAACTAGCGCTTATGTATCATTATCACACAATTAATTAGTCTGCTAGATCCGAAATTAATTAGCGCTTATGTATCATTATCACAAAAGAAAACTGAGTACAGATTACACATTATCACATACGTCAGATTATTCAGTCTTTTAGTTAATCAAATTTCAGAAAATAGCTAGGCATAGAAAAACGTAGGTTTCAGAAGACACACCTATGTGTCTGAAACTGTCATTTCACTTATAAGGATATCCAAGCTGAATAGCCCAGTGACAAACCACTGGTAGGCGGCTGGTCTCGCTGGCACGAACACGAACCACTGGTAATGTGGCAGTACAAAATGTATGAAATGAAAATGCAGATGCCGACCCTGGCATTAATGCAAAAAACCTATTTCGATCAAAGATCTAACGCTCTCATCTTGAAAATCGGACTCTGTGTAAAATTATAATTTGGTCCCCCCATTTTTGCAAAATTACATTTTAGCCCAAGGTTATGCCAAATTATAGATAAGTCCTCAAAATATTCAAAAATTACAAATCAATCGTCAAACTATCCAGAATTTCAAATTGGACCCTAAACATGTAAAATATGATGTCTAGTCCTTGTATTAGAAATTATCCAAAAACACCCTACTCTCGATTCAATTGATCAAAATCATTCGAAATCACCTACATTGACTCTAATCAACATCAGAAACTTGAATATACAATTTATTTCACCAAAAGAACACAAAATCATCAAAAAATCGTCAACATTCGTACCAAACCCTAGCCCACCCAAAAACTCCTCAAATCCTTCAAAGCCAAGCTCAAATCAAGTGTTTCTAACCTTATTCTACTATTATCTAACACCCTTTATCACCCATTTGAACATAAACATGCAAAAATCCAAACCCTAGCTTAAAATGCCCAAAACGTTCTTCTATGATTCAAACATGAAAATGAAGAAAATAAGTGATTAGAGATGTGATCTTACTTCAGGAATCGAAATGGGAGCAATGGGAAGTAATGAGACATTTTTGAATGGATTTGATGGTGAGAGAAGTGAAAAGAAGGTGTGAGAGTCGAGAGGGGTCAGGTTTACCCCCAGACTAAAAACGGTGCACTTTAGGTTTTTGCCTAGCTCACTTGAATGACACCACTTCTCACTATAGTGAAATTTTTCCTACGCATGATCCCGGATCCATGGGTTACTCAAGTAACCGAGTGGTTTACTCGAGTGAACCATACCTCGTTTCACTCGAGTATCCAAAACAGTTTACTCCGGTGATCCTTGGTCCATATGACTCCAGTAATACACATTGCTTACTCGAGTAACTTCCCCTTGAACACCATTAAACAACAAATCAAAGCCCCAAACCTTCTAGATCAAATCAGAATCGAACAGAAGGTTACATAAATTCGAACCAAAATCTGACGAGGCATTACATACGTCCAATAATCGGTTCCCTACAAGCGTAAGGGTGTCGATGTAGTTTTAGCAAGGAGTACTCCAAGGTTATCGAATCCAAGGGAGCGAGTACTAATGGTGATCAATCTGTAAAAGGAAAACAATAAATGTCGTGATTTAATTTTTGGGCCTTTTTGATTTAGAAACAAAAAATTAAAAATAACAAGCAAGTGGAAATGAAAAGAGATCAACAATTAATGATAAAGTGTTAAGACTTTCAAAAAGTCAACTAACGACTTCTATTTTCTATATTAATGAATGGGGTTTTGAGATTGCGTGTTATCTTACTAATTTCGCTTAAAGCCTCTCTCGAGTTTATTTAAGCTATGTCTATAGTTTATTAGAAGGGCCCTCTCAGCCTCATCTAACTAAACTAGATTCTTTAAGCTATTGGAGAATTTCATCAAGCACCTCAGATGCATAGAATATGTCTATCCTAGGTCAAGTGAGTTTAATGCTTGGGGACCTCATCTAGCATTCATCTCTCGATCGATCAATTAGACTTATCACAACTATCATCATGGAGATCAAACACAATAATAGTCAATCAAAACAAACCATTCAATCAAATTCAAGGGCAAACTTCAATTATAAAACATAAATGACAATACCTATTAAACAATCTTCAAATATTGAACATAAAACACAATACTCATTCATAATCATAGCAAATAATCATCAATAGTCTACATCTCTAGATGCTAACTAGAGATCTAAGCTACCATGATTAACATAAATAAAAAAGCAACAGTAGAAACAAATATAAAACATTGTAACCAATCTAACAGGATGAAGAAATAAAGAAATAGAGGAAGGATGGAAGCCAAGATCGCCTATTCAATGTCACTTTGGAAGAGGATGCCCAAAACCTTCAAGTTCTTCGTTTATTTTTCAAACCCTGACCTAAATCCTATTTAGAGTAGAAGAGAATGTTTTTAGTGAAGTAAAGAATGTTCCTAAATGGGAAAATAATAGGACTATTTATAGCCCTTTACATGTCACAAAATCCTCCAAAAATTCTTGCCAAAAGTTCCATTAAAATGTGCCTTGGTCCCGACTTGTTTGTCCATTTTCGTCACACTTTTCACTCTCTTTAGGGGCGCCACAACCTTCCATCACGACCCGTGATTCTAGCGTGTGCCTGAGTCACGGCATGATGTCATTTTGGTCAAGGTCATTAGTCATGACAGTGACTTACCTCTGGTTCATTGGAACTTTGATTGCTGATTACACCCTCCCATCATAGCTGTGACTTCAGGGTGTGATGAGGAAAGTTGCTCCTTTTTGGTCAATTTTTCATCCGTTTCTTTCCATCGCTTAAGCCCCTTTTGAGAACTCTTTTTTCACGTCTTTTTCATCGCTTCCATCCACATTCCATGCATTTTCATTCACCCTACACAAAACACGAAAAGAGTATAAATTCGTGAACAATTAGGTACACTTAGGGTCAAAATGTTATCTATTTATGCTTGAATATCTATGTAAATTTATCATACATCATCAACGATCTCCATTAAAATAAATATCATAATTTCTGAACGGACAAAATTTTTAAAATCCTCTTATTCTGACAAATCAAAGCCCAAGTTGCATCCTCTATAGTTAACTAGTCTAACATTTGTAATACTAAACAACTAAGACTCAAGGCCTATTTAAAAGGAAAAGATCATTTGTCAATTCTACACTTAAATAATGTGGGAGAAGTTTTTTCTCGAGACTCACTCTTAATAAATATGAGATTTGGAGAGTTATTCCAACATTAGTTAACAAACAAAGAAGAACACAATTGTATATGCGAGTGAGAAACACATATACTCAAGATTTGGATTAATCGGTGCAACTAATCCACTGTTTTATGGGTTACTCTTTTTAATAAAGGCCCCACATTTATTAAATTACTAGTCATTTCATGTCTTAAATATTGAGTGGTTGTGTTGGATCAAAGTGGAGGTTTTATTACTTTAAAAAACTGTATTACTTTAAAAAATTAACATTAATAAAATTATATAAATAATCACAGTTCTCTCATAATCCCAATTTTATATTTTACTTTATTCGATAAAATTTTAGAAGCCTCCACAATTAATTGATTAACAATCTTTGTCCACTATTATAAAATCGGAATCAATATATTATACTATTTGGCAGAGAGTGATAAAAGAAAGAAGGTGCTCGTGTATACGAAACAGGCACTTAGGAGAGATCTAATAGGGAAAAGACAAAACAAAAGCCCTACACATACTGATTTGTCACAAGATAACTAGAAATGAACTTTTCAAGAGAGCACACAACATGATCAATAGCTGCCGTGTCAACAATCCAATCAATTGGACTGAATTTAGGAGCAAATGCAATAAAAGCTTGACAAACAAGAGATACCTGAAGAGGGACGACAAGAGTGAACTGAATTGACCATAGGAATAGAGATGCTTGATGTTGGTTGTGGTGAGCTAGCATCAGCATTAAGCATACTTAGCATAGATAGTACACGTTGGGTTTGCTCTGGAGTCAAATTAGAGGGATCTGAACCTGCAAAAGTAACAAATAACTTTGCAATGAGGACCCTGAATCTCGAATTTCATGTTCATATTCAACATCAAAAACATGATTAACAACCCTGCGACCTGGAGTCCTAGCCCCCCTTTTGAATCTGGACCTAGACCTGAAATCAATGAATTTGTAATTTATTGCTACTGGAGTAAATTTCAGAATTGAGAGATCATGAGTTCGATCTTAGTGGGAGAAAATCAAATGACTTGTCAACAAAAAAAAAAAAGGTCTAGGACTCCAGGTTGGAAATACGAAAATCAAAGTCAAAACTGGTTTATTATCATGGCATCAAATTATTGGACGACATTTTAATTGCAGTTCCTTAATTTCCACACCATTATGCACGCCATTGGCAATTTTTCTTTCATAACTACACTTCAGTGTACTGGTTCCTTAATTTGGATTGGAAATACGAAAATCAAAGTCAAAACTGTTTATTATCATGGCATCAAATTGTTGGACGACATTTTAATTGCAGTTCCTTAATTTCCACACCATTATGCAGGCCATTGGCAATTTTTCTTTCATAACTACACTTCAATGTTGACATTATTGAACCAACGTCCAGCCATATGCAACTCTTGTAGACCATGTTCTTAGATGAGGGGGTGCTAGTCTCATTCATTGAGTTATTGTCCGCTCTCATGAACCCTTACAGTTTTGTCTTTGAAAATACGCCTCAGTAGTATGAGGGAGAAACATACTTGTAAGCGACCATTGACTTCAACTCTTAGGTGATGCGGGAGTATAATACTACATCAACAAAAGAACAACATATAAAACATTGACACTTTACCGAATCTTTCTACACATATAGATTCAGCATTAATAACTAACACGATTTTGATCAAGACAACACATTTTGAGTGAGGTTAATAGATAAAATTGAGTGCGATGTTTCAGCTGAAAATCTATATATTGTTCTACGCAATAGTAATAACATGGGGTTCGTTGCTAAAAGTAGCAGAACAACCAATCTACTAGGTCTCGGTTGTAGCCATTAAAACATTTTGAACTTGTATAACTTCAACAACAATCTCAACGCAACCTTCAGGAAGCTGAGGTTACAGCTTAACAATTTTTTTTTTGCAACGGAGCAACAATTTTTTTTTTTCATAAAAGGCTGGAGGTTGAGGAATCAATGGTGTATCATGACATTCTAACTAGGTTGACACCCTATTAGCACCTGCAACACCTTCTCGTGCTCCAAATATTATTAATATATAAAGAAAAATCATAGAAGAAGAATCACATCAGAAGAAAGGGGAGGTTACATAAAGCGATAACACTCCCTACAAGAAATCTGGAAAATTAGTCCACCAGCGAGCACCCTGATGTTTGGCACCATATGAAGCAAGAGCATATGCCACCTTGTTGCCTTCTCTGTAAATATGGGAGACGACAAATGACATCCGAGACAGATGAGATAAGCATTCGACCCACTCTAACCATGAGCACCAAGGCACCTCAGTCGTTCTAGTCTTAAGTAGATGAACAACATATGTTGAATCACTCTCAAGCCATAAATGATCCCAACCATATTCCACAGCTTTGTTGTTGGCAAACATAGTAGCTTTTAATTTAGTAACAAAGGCAAAAGACTCACCTATGGCAAAGGCTAATGCCCCACTTGCACCCAAGTAGCCCGGGGCACCAAGAGCAGAGCCATTCATGTTTCCTTTGATCAAACTAACAGGAGGGGGATGCCATGCGACATGAATAATGTTGGGGGCTTTCTTTGGAATGCCAACAATTCCCAAAGTCCGAAAGAACAACTCATCCTGAGTACCATACATACATCCCATCCTGAAAACATATCCTTCCTTGATACACTTCCAAAGAAAACACAACATGGCATAAATGCTAGTAGGCTGATTATTAAAAATCGCATTATTACGTGTTGTCTAGAGGATCCAGAAAGCACTATCGATTGCAACATTCCAAAGGGCTTTTAATTGAGAACTCATCTGAATAGACATGGCATCCAAGATTAACGACCGGACATCCCCATCACAATATAACCGAACACCAAAAAGAGAGGAAATAGCTAACCAAAGTTGTTTACTCACTGAACAAGTGATGAACATATAGTAAAAGTCTCGGAATCCTCTTTGCATAAGGAGCACCGAAAAGGGAAGTGGTACCCTCTTTGAAGAAGCTTGTCCTCCGTGGGAAGAAACCCAAGAAAACCCGCCATCCCATACAAGATCTAATATGCAGGGGAAGTCGTGAAGGAAGCTAACAAATTCAAAGAAGCTCTTGGGAAACAAGTCCATTAACACGAAATTCAAGGAGTGGGAAGTGACACTTACCTCGATACACGAAGATCGTGGAGGTTTGGAAAATTTAAAGTGGGAAGTTACAAGCAGAATGTGGGAAGTCGTAGACAAACGGGAGTGGATTATTCACGCCAAAGGAACATAATGTGGGAGCAAGATCTCAAAGGTTAATCATTGAGGAAGTTTTTACGTCTCAGTATAATTACAGGAAAGAGGCAAAAGAGAAGAGATCACACATCATAGAGTCATTATTATTGTCATTTTACTTCCTGCATTTTTACTTATCATTTTACTTTTTGCACTTTACTTACCATTAAATTCCCTTCATTTTCAACCCGTATTAGTTCAATTGCTTGCTCAGTCGCATGACAGACCTCAAATTCTCCCTTGCTGAACGTGTAAGCGTTAATGACTTTACTGGTTTATGTTATTTACTAATTCATATTTATCTTTTGTTCACTAACCTTTTGTCCAATTTTTAATGATTTGCATGGTGGACACTGCCATTCTTCTAATGTTAGCTTTCAGATGATGTTTATAAAAAAACAAAATCAATAAAGATAGTTCCTTCGATTTTCTCCCTCCCTCCCTCTGCTTTACTTCTTTTTCCTCGAGCATCATCCCACACGCTTGAAATCCTATTTTCATAAGCATCAGCAAACCCCTCATTTACGTTACACGATTGACTTTTACATTTATTACTCGAGCTTGTATACTTGAGCGCACATCACCGTGATTTTCCCCAACATATTTTTGTCGACCACAGTGAGAGGCTTTTTGCAAGGAATGTCTAAACGAGTAACTCGAAGTGTAAATCTCCAGCTACAGTTTGAACAAAGAAAGAGTAGGAAGGGACTTCATCAGACATGCAACTATCTTCTCCAGTATACTTAAGATTCCAAACATCTAAGTTAGGAGAGCAGTCCTGTGGAAAAAATGAGTTTCAAGCACATTTCGATGCAAAAATGGGCGAGATGGAAAGGCAAGCAGAAGCATGAAAAGAGGCTTTACGAGTACAGTTGTAGAAGCTCTAACGCACATCATCAGAAGTTAAGGCAGAAGCTCGAGCATGTCTTGGACGACAAAACACATGAAACTTGTCTCCATGTGGACGAACAAGTTATGAAGCTTTATGGCCGAATCCAGCAAGTGTTAGGCAAGTTGTTTAAGGAAATAATGAATGTCTAGGCTCAAAAAATTGGTCTGTTACCGAGCTATCCCAGAGGCATTCTGAGTAATTCACCAAGCATACCAATGATTGGTACATTTTCGTTCAACGCCAAGGAGATTGGATAATAAATGATCTTGGACACCTCTACCATGAATCCCAAGATCCATTGGGAAAGCAAATCGCCAAGGAGGTTGAGTTGGTGATAGAAGCTCGAGTTAAGAAGGGAAAATGGCCTATCGAGAAAGCACCACCTTTTGCTACGACCAAGGCTATTATCTTTGGGGTCACCATCAGGGCGAGTCTCTAAACTACCACCCTTAGGATATTTGTTTATCATGATGAACCAAGTGTTTGAGCCGTCAACTTCGATCCATGCCATTCGAACACACGACCGAGGTCCACAGACATATCGACAGTGCCAACTACTACCTTTACTCATCTAAATGTAGTAGCAACTTTGGGAATCCCTCCGCTATACATCCCTTCAAACACTCTTAGCATGGGAATCTCGAGTACACCTCTGATGTATGCCAATATGACCTTGCTTGGGCAACCCCCGATTGGTATCTTAGGAGGTGCTCCACATACTAATTTTAATGGATTTTCTACTAGTCCTTTGTGAATGAACCATCCACATATTGGATTGGAAAACCCAATGCATATGATAAACCCTGCGAGTGGAGTATACCCTACCCCAAGCTAGTGCCTTATGGTGCCGCTCCACCACAAAGAGTCAATCAAGATGTTCTGGCCAACGTGATTGAATGCATGCACATGCCACAATTGTAACAGATAAACTGTCCCGTTTACCGAAAGCCTTATCCCAACTACATTGATAGGGACTATCCTTTCCCTCAAGGTTACAAAGTCCCCAAGTTTAAACTCTTCTTGGGAGATGGTAAGATGTTTGCGCTCGAGCACATAGCTTGTTTTGTGTCGGGTGATTACTTCCTAAACATGTGCTTGTTCCTGAGTTCACTAACTGGAACTACTTTCAATTAGTATATCAACCTTGTCATGACCCACAATTGGACCATGATTGACGTACAAGGTGAACTGTCCGAGAAAGCCCCGACCCATCTTGTACTAGCCTCATAGTACATAACTTATAACTATAACCCATTTATCAAAAATAACAAAATAGAAATTCAAATTTCTATAATAAAATAAATATTTTTAATAATGAAATACAAAAGAATATTTATAACAACTATTCAAAATCATACAAAATCACTACCCACAAGTATTATGGTGTGGAGCAAGTAATACAAAAGTCAAACTGGGACCCGGACAATAGAGCATTCTCTGCTCATAAGGGAGTCTCACTGAGTGTCAGACGTTGAATGCTTGTTGAATACACAAGTATACCTAAAATGTTAGCCGATGAGGGTGAGATAAATTTCAATAAGGGACGACGACACATAAACTGTTTTAAAATCATTTTTAGAAAATACCAGATACGTATACATATTGTATACTATTAGTATACACTCATATATCTACAGATAGTAACTCAAAAATTCCTTCAAAATATTTCACAACAAGGCGGAGAACAAATGATACCAACTTTGTCAAAAACAAAATTAAACAAATAGAGTTACCAAACCTCTAAAATATTTAATATAAAGATTTTCAGAAAGCATTTCCAAAATGTTTGCACTTAAAGCAACCAACATAAGATCATAAGATATTATTTCAAATAATATCATATTTCTTAAGATAATAGGACTAAATACAAGAGTGATTATACCACTAAATAACAGGAGTGAATGTGTTACTAGATAAAAGTAGTGGTTGTATCACTAAATAATAGGAGTGATTGTGTCATTAAAATAAGTGTGTCTGGCCGAACACACGATTACCACATTACCTTGGTAATGGGGCTTTGATAGAGCATTGGTATACCAAAGGCTACGCTACACTGTAACAGAGGTGTTCCATATGTATACATACACATATATAAAATATTCTCAGCAGACAACTGGCATACCAGAGTATGAAATAAAAAAACTGTTATACAACAGTTTCAAAAATACAGAAATCATCTTAAATCAAAACAGAATGTTTATCTAATAAACATACTTAAATTTCACAATTCAATTTCCAAAGCAAGGGTTATCACATAACCAGCTTCTTATTAACTTAGACCATTAATTAGTCCAAATTACATATAGATGTCAAACACATAAAAGACATATAAGGTTCAGAAGACACAGTCTAAGTGTCTAGAGTGACCATCACACTCACCTAGACACCGAGCTAATAATCCAAGTCATGTCCACCAGTGAATGGCTAGTCATATTAGAAGGTGAACAATGTATGCTGAAACATAAACAATCACAACATACTCAGATATGGTAACTGTGGCATTACAGAGCATATATGAATGCAAATTCAAACTCAAACCTCCAACAATGACTGAAATCCCATTGCAATCATCCTTTTTTTTTCCCAAAAATATGACATCTCGTAAAATTACATCTTGAATCTTCAGACCTTGATAAATTATAAATTAGTCGCCAAAATTTTTAGAGAATTATTAATTCTCTAAATATTTCAGAATTATAAATTAATTCTTCCATATTCTGAAATTACAAATCAAACCTTAATTCCTATAAAATTACAAATCTGGAAGTCCATTTCTCAAATATTATAATTCTAAACCTCACTTGTCAAAAATTGCAAAACTGACCCATTGTGTAAAACATCATGTTCAGTCCCAAATAATCCAGAATTAAGAAAAATTATAGTTTTAGTCCTTTTGATACGAAATTACACTAAATGGTCTTAAAAGCCGAACCAAACTTTACCCAATGTTTTAGTCATTCCAATCGATCCAAAACATTTCCAGAAGTGTGAATTCATCATCGGTTTAACAAAAACAACATTAGAATTGTCCAAACCCTCCCTTCAAAATTCGGGTCAAATGAACCCATATGAAAATCATCATCAATTCGTTATTTACAGCTTTTATTCATGTTTCTTACCTCAAATCCGTTGTTATCCAACACAAACCCCTTCATTTTCAGATGGAAATAAGAAAATCTGAACCCTAAATTGCTCAAATTGGCCTCCCAACAAAACCCACAATTTCAAATGAATAAAACAAGAAATAGAGAAAGAAATCATCTTAGATTCAACTCTTTACCTTGATTCGAAGAAAAGAACGGATGGGAAGCGAAGGAAGTGGAAGAAAATCAAATTTTTGAGGCCTGATGGTGTGAGGGTTCGAAGGAGAAAAAGAAGAAAGAAATGAAGAAGAAGGTGTTCTGATGGGTTTAAAAATAAGGGCCAAACGGCATGTCGTTTCCCCTTTCTTAGAACAGCACACACGTGAATGACAGGAGTGCTTCACAGACGACAGAGATGCAGAACGTCATGTAGTTTCCTTAAATCCCTTGAACGACCTATAGTTAATTCACCATTCCTCTTTTATTCCAATTTTCTTCTCCTTTCAATTCTAACCAATTACCACATAATTTGACAACTTTAATCACTCCAAAAATTCCATTAACCATCCAAACAACATTTAAAACATAAAATTAACTATTCAATCATCAAAAATAAAATTTTGAAATTTCACAAAAATTATCAGAAAAATAGTTGAAAAAAAGGTTGTTACAAACCTGATACCGAATTCCATTTTTACTTGATGGAACATGCAAAATGCATTTCGATTACATTTTCCCCGAGGAGATCCGAGGACTACAATGCCCGATTTTTCTCGTTTGAAGCACAAACTAGGAGTGTCCGCCGAGGATTTTCTCACCCAGTTCAGGTAGACAAGCATTAAGTGTCATGTTAACTTGCCTGAGAGTGAGTTCCTACACTTTGCTTAGGACGATTTGGACTTTGAGCTCAGAAAAAAGTTTGAAGGAATAATACTTCATGATATGTACGAACTAACATAGAGAGCTTCGAAATTTAAAGCAATCCTTAAGGAAGAAAACATTTTGAAAACCACTATGCTTGGATATATTACCAAGAGGTGGCGTCGATCGAACCTTGATGACACAATTCATCAGTTATGGTATTCGAGATTAGGAGCCTACTCTTGTGGAGATAAATTGATTAGTGCCTCATAAATGCACGAGAATCGAAGTATTTTTACCTTTGGAATATCCCTAGGGTTATTGAATCCCCTCACTCACTCCCCTCAGTTACTCGTTTGCTTGTCCCCAAGAAAACCTATCTCAAACCCTCGGGGAAAAGAATAAGATTTGAATTGAAGAGGCTAAAGAATTCTTATACCATACAAGTATGAAAGTATAAATGATAAAGAAAGGAATACTATGCTATTTAGCAATCATATGAACCAAATGTTGGCATTACGGAGTGGAAATTTCAAGAGTTCAACTATTAAGTACCTTAACCTATCATCATCTCTAAAGCTTATCTCCCAACTTGCTAAGTTAAACCACATTTGCATTGTTTTTAGAGTAAACTTGTCCATATTAAACATTTCCACTTTCTAGTGCTTTGTTCAACACTTCATTTCATCAAACTTTCTTTTTATCACTTCACTCTCATTTTGGGTGCTACAAACGAGTTAGTGAATTAGAGTTCCTTATGATTACACTTATTTATTATCCTCATTTAGGTTACTTATCATTTTCACCTCGATGTTGGGGGCCCATGTGCTTATCGTCATTTAGGTTCACCCTCAAAACTTAAGCTTAAGCATTTAAACATTTAATACAAGCAATTAACCCATTAATTAAGCCAAGCATACTCTAAATTTCACATAATTTAACCATTCAAGCACAACCGACTTAGAAACTAGTTGCATGCTTTTTATCATGCCACCACTGATAGACTAAGGTTGTTGATAAATGAACTCCCAACCTTGCCACCTAAAAAGCAAAATTACATACATTCATCAAATAACATACATTACTCAATTAATAACATCCAACCAATTCAAATTAAATTGTATCCTTCATGAGTTCAATTTATTCTAAAAAATCTTTTTGGAAAAAATCGAGCAAGAATTAAGCATTTTCAACCAAAATGAACATACACACAAAGCCAATTACACAATCAAACATGCACTCCTAAGTCTAACCCCTCCCCCACACTTATGCAAAAATAGTCATATAGGTGCATAACTACACCTCTTAACATTATTCCATGAAATGCATTGCGAGAAAATTAAATATGCTCCTATACTACTCAACGTAAATTTTTATGTAATGAAAGTAAAATAATGTGGCACATCACCATGAAGGATGAAGGGTTTCGATGTACATTATCAGAGGTTTAACAAAGCGGAAGCAAACAATTTTTCATCGAAAACCAGCCAAGATGCACTCACGAAAAATCACAATCAAAACATAATAACAAGGACCAATAAGTATGCCGAATTTATACCTTCTCCTTGAGCTATGTATGCCTAATTTTAATAACCAATAGAGCCCATACTGAAACAAAGTTAAGGTACCTTTCCCCTCGCCTTGATGCCAATGAAAAGGACT
>CAODLS012077389.1:0-36071 GCA_948243855.1 Flueggea neowawraea
CTATGTGTTAGAAAATTTCGGTCTATTGGAATGGACATCGGAAGCGACTTGAGAAAAGAGATAGAGAAATCAACACAAGAATTTATAATGGTTCGGCCAACCTTGCCTACATCCACTACCTAAGTCTCACTTAGGCTTTTCACTATCAATGATTGATTGCGGCTCAATCCAATAAGCCCAATACACGAGGTTGATTTCTGCTCAACACCTCCAAGGCCTCACAATGTTATTTTCTATAGGTTCACAACAAACCTCTCTCAATGTTGTTTTATACTTAGTTTCATAACAAACCTCTACAATGTTATTTTCTATAGGTTTACAACAAACCTAACTCACACTCTCAAAGTGTATACAATTGGTTTACAAACAATGAAGCTTTTATGCTAGAATTGAATATTTGAGATTGAAAGTTGAACTTTGATCTCTAGCTTGAATTGATGTTTTTCTTGATGAAAATTGATAGGAAGTTTGGCTATATGATTTCTGATGTTGTTCAGCACGTTCTTGGTCTTCTCTTGATGTATTTATAGCCCTTTGAATCAATATGACCTTTAGATAAAAGAATACAGCAGTTGGAGTCTGTTTAAAGCTGTCTACTACTGTCTGTGACAATCTCACGTATGTTACTACAGTCTGACGTATGTTACCTAACTTTAGCTCCAGCACACATACGTTAACATTACTTAATGTATGTTGATCATAGTAGATTCCTAGTTCACGTACGTTAATAATAACTGACGTATGTGACTTCTACGTTTGAACCATCCAGTAGCTTATACTTTCAATTTCGGAGCATCTTGCATACGTGAAACTCCATCTCACGTACTTGAGATCAATATGGCATACGGTACGTTTTACGCTTGCGTACGTCAATGAACACACACGTACATTAACTTTGTCTGACGTAGGTGAAACATGCTTCAAAGGGTTTCAGTGGCTTCTGTTTGTATTCAGACCCTCTATCACGTACGTGAAGATATTTTGACATACGTGAGATGCTTTTCTAACTTTGTTTAGCCAATCCAAGCTTTCCAACGTGTTTCTCTTCAACTCAAACGTTTTGCTCTTCATCAAAACCTTTTGCTCATCATCAAAACACATAAGGAACTTATTTTTGATCACCCATGATCCAACAATCTCCCCCTTTTTGATGATGACAAAACTTTGAAGGATTAAATATCTACATCAAGAGCAATACCATTGATCAAAGATTTCATCCTTGTCATTTGATTAGTAACATGCAAGAGTGAATGCAAAATTTTTTATCCCTATTAAATTAAGCATATAACACTCTCCCGTTTTTTGTCATTTATCAAAAAGATTAAACAATTAAGCAATTTATAAACATTTTCACTCCCCCTTTCAAAAGCAATTTGTGCATATATAAAAAATAGCCTCTCCCCTTATTTATTTCAAAACAATGCACATATATAAATCAACATAATCAAATAATTCATGCAAATAAAAATTGCATGAAATTTAAAGGAATGAAATTAAAAAAATACCTAGTATGCCGAAAGGCATACATTTGCCATTGGATCTCCATCATCACTTGAAGAAGAACTATAACCTCTTCTTTTCTTTTTCTTATTCCTATCATTCAACCTCTCCATCACTTTTTGTTGATGATTTTTATTTTTCAACAACTTCTCATAAGTTGCTATCCTTTTGGAGTAGAATTTTAGCTCTTCACCCTCCTCTTCATCTGAGCTTATCTCTCATTCACTCTTCCCTTTTTGGCAATGAATGGAAGCTTTCAATGCCTTCCCATACTTTAGTCTTCAATCTCTTGATTTGAGCACAATCTCATAATTTATGAGTGACCCAATTAAAGCATTAAATTTCAAAGAATTTAAGTCTTTGGACTCCATGATTGCAGTGACCGTTGTGTTCCACGCTTGTGGCAAAGACCTCAAAATCTTCTTCACCTTGTCGCTATTAAAGATTGGTCTTCTAAATGAGGTAAGACCATTTGTGATTTCCACAAAGCGATCAAGCATGCTGTTAATGCTTTCATCCTCCTTCATGGAGAATAACTCATAGCCATGTAGAAGCATATTAACCTTTATTTCCTTGACTTGAGTTGTGCCTTCATGAGTAATCTCAAGCATTTCTCAAATCTCCTTGGCATGATCACAAGAGAGATCCGATTGTACTTTTCTTGACTCAAAGTACAATATAAGAGTTGAATGGCTTTGGCATTTCAACTTAGAGACTTTTAGTCTTCATTGTTAAAGTCTTTATACTCCTTAGGTGTGCCATCTTCATTCTTGGGAATTTTTGGACCAAGAACAATCACCTTCCATAGCTTGATATCATAAGATTGGATGAAAATAATCATCCTTTTTATTCCAAGAATTTAAATTTGAGCCATCAAATAAAGGAGGGATATAGAGACAAGAACCAGATACATATGAAGGAGAAGGATCGAAATCCACGTTGTTGATGTGAATCTTTGCTCCAAGGATGTTAAGCCTTTTTGTTGGAGACCCGCTTTGATACCACTTGTGGAAAAATTTCAGTCTATTGGAATGGACAGCGGAAGCGACTTGAGAAGAGAGATAGATAAATCAACACAAGGATTTATAGTGGTTCGCCTAACCTTGCCTACATCCACTACCTAAGTCTCACTTAGGCTTTTTACTATCGATGATTGATTGCGGCTCAATCCAACAAGGCCAATACACAAGGTTGATTTCAGCTCAACACCTCCAAGGCCTCACAATGTTGTTTTCTATAGGTTGACAACAAACCTCTCTCAATGTTGTTTTATACTTAGGTTCACAACAAACCTCTACAATGTTGTTTTTTATAGGCTTACAACAAACCTAACTCACACTCTGAAAGTGTATACAATTGGTTTACAAACAATGAAGCTCTTGTGCTAGAGTTGAATATTTAAGATTGAAGGTTGAACTTTCATCTCTAGCTTGAATTGATGTTTTTCTTGATGGAAATTGATAGGAAGTTTGGCTCCATGATTTCTGATGTTGTTTAGCACGTTATTGGTCTTCTCTTGATGTATTTATAGCCCTTTAAATCAATATGACCGCTAGAGAGAAAAATATAGCAGCCGGAGTCTGTTTAAAGCTGTCTACTACTGTCTATGACCATCTCACGTACGTTACCACAGTCTGACGTATGTTACCTGACTTTAGCTCCAGTACACGTACGTTAACATTATTTAACGTACGTTGATCATAGCAGATTCTCAGTTCACGTACGTTAATAATAACTGACGTACGTGACTTCTACGTTTGAACCATCCAGTAGCTTCTGTTTTCAATCCGGAGCATCTTGCGTACGTGAAACTCCATTTCACGTACTTGACGTTTTACGCTTGTGTATGTCAATGAACACACACGTATGTTAATTTCGTCTGACGTATGTGAAACGTGTTTCAGAGAGTTCCAGCGGTTTCTGTTTGTATTCAGACCCTCTATCATGTAAGTGAAGATATTCTGACGTATGTGAGATGCTTCTATGACTTTGTTTAGCCAATCCAAGCTTTCCAACGTGTTTCTCTTCAACTCAAATATTTTTCTCTTCATCAAAACCTTTTGCTCATCATCAAAACACATAAGGAACTTATTGTTGATCACCCATGATCCAACACTATGAACAATACAATAAAACCCATATGAAAAGAAAGAAATTGATTAAAGAATAGAGTAAAATGAGTGTTCTTACATGAAGGATTAAAGAGGAATCAATGGAAGGCAAAGAAATGAAGTAGAGAAGAGATTTGGGTGTGTTAGGGTTGGTTTGGGGATCAGAATGACGAAGGCGCTCGGTTGGGAGGGTGTTTTAAAGAGGAAGAACGCAAAACACTGCATTTTGGGTTGGATTACCATAGGTTTGGCAAGATACGTGTTGAGACATGGATGTGTCTCTGCCTGTGTAATGCCCAAAATCACAAAAAAAAAACCTGACACACAGACGGATTCCCTTGCTCGTGTCTTTGGACACGACCGTGTGAGGCACCTGAGCTGCAAAACATGACTAAAACGTGATTTTTTTTTTGTTAAAATAAATGCAAACATGGATGGAAAACCTTAAATGACTCCAAATTATCCATCATTCATCATCCAAATTAAGACTTCAATTATTCAAAACTCAAAATTTATAAGCACCAACAAAAAAATACCATTTGAATTAAACGGAATGTTACACTACCACTTATTCATTGCTCAAACATGTAATATTAACAAATTTATAAGCATAAGTAAATAAAACATATATTTTATAAGTAAAATACTGAAATATCAAACAAATTTTAATAGACCATAATAGTAATAAAAGTGAATAAGTAAATATAGTTATTCAAAATGCAAAATATCCCTCAGTAACCTACTAGCATTTGGTGTGGAGCCCTAATCAAAAATAGAAGGAGCCTAACCAAAAGGGTGTCAACTAACCAAATCAATAATGTCTCACTGAGTATTTGGATGTCGGATGGTTGCTAAAGTTAAAAGGAATCATTTGAAAAATATTAAAGGATGAGGGTGAGAAATCTCAGTGAGGGATAACACTCTAGGTCGGCTTCGGGATCACATAAACTATTTTGAAAACATTTTCAAAAATTACAACATGCAATACACAGTACATACATATACACGCTACATATAGTAATAGTTCTGAAATCCATTTTTGAAATCGTTCACACCCTCAACAAACAACATGCATTCACAACATACAAATAAATATCATATATATACATAAATATATATGTATAAATGAATATCTTGCCAACACAGAACTAAACTGAATTGATGTGGTTGCGCCACCTGATACTGATCCCGTGTGTTTGCACTAGACACGTAGATTACCACAAACCCTAGTAACTAGGCCTTCTTAAGCATTGGTATATTAAAGGCCATGCATCCCCTGTAGCTAAGGTGTCCCAAGTCATTACACACACACACACACACACACACACACACACACACATATATATATATATAGCTAATACTGATAATGATATACTACTAATACTAATACTGATATTTATCTTAACTCATACAGATAATTTATTCCACATTACACATAATCAAATTTTAAGTGTCCACAATCCTTAATTAATGCGGTTTTCATATTATTTCATATCATATAAAAACATATAAGTTTTGAAAGACACAACCTATGTGTCTGCAGTTGCTACTGCACTCATATGGTGTCTAAGCTCAAAAATCTAGTAAAGCATCATTGGTGTCTGACTGGTCATGTTGATAGGTATACGAAGCTGAAACAGATAAGCCATATCAAACAGATCAGAATGTGGCATTGGTATGATGGCGGTTTCAAAAATGTATAAGTATGCAATTGCAAATGCAAACGTTCGTACAATGTTGAAAATCCTATTTCGATTAAAAATCTATAGCTCTTGCCTCGAAAGTCGAAATCTATGTAAAATTACAATTTGGCCCTTGAAATTTTGTAACATTATATTTTAATCCCTGAATTATTATAAAATTGCAAAATAGTCTTCAAACTTTTCAAAATTTGCAAATGTGTGCTCCAATTAGTCAAAATTCCTAAATATGCTCTCAAACTCTCAGGAATTGCAAATTCATCTCCAAACTCTCAAAATTACAAATCTGACTTCGAGTAGAAAAATATTATATCTAATTGGTCAATTTTTTAGAATTATGGAAATTATGCTTTTGGTCCCTTTGGCAAAAAAAATCACACTAAAACATCCCTACTCTCAATTCAATCGATAAAAATCATTCCAAAGCACCCACATTGACTCTAATCAACCTCTTAAACCTGAATCTAGAATCCATTTCAACAAATAACCACAAAATCATCAAGATTTTTCTCTAAAAAATTCGGATTTCTCTAACCTATTAAAAATAAGCATCAATTCAAAATGCCCAACTCAAATCCATATGTTTCCAACTCAAATCTACCAAGATATAACAAAAACAACTCTAAATATAACCAAAATTCTTCTAAAACTGACACCATAGCTCTAAATTAATCTATTTCATTCTTCCAAGCTTCTAGCAAAATAAATGCACAAAATAAAAGAAAAAAAGGGATTAGAACTTGATTCTTACCTTAAGATTCCAAAGGAAATGAATTAAGGGCAATGGGAAGTGAAAATGGACGTATTTGAGGCGAGGAGGAGTGAAGAAGATGAGAGACGACGAACAAAATTGGGGTTTGGGGGTTTTTTAAATTGCACCAGATCAAAACGCTGCATTTTGGGGCTTTTTTAAGGGGAGAGACGCGCGTTTCGTACCATGAGATGCTTATCTCAAAGGCTTCAGCACACGAAATGCATGTGTCAGGCATGAGATGCTTGTTTCACGCCAGACAATAGCTTTCCCCATTTGGATGGCAACAAACGAATGACACATAGCTGGACTTGATGTGCGAGAAATATGCATTTCATGGCTGATTTTCCCCTAAAAATGATTCCTTCCATTCTCATTTGAACACCATAATATTTAACAAACTTAAACCACTTCCAAACATCGTCATCCATCATCAAACATGACACAAAATCTCAAACCTCAAAAGATTGGATTGGAATTCAATGGAGTACTATAGAAATGTTAGTGGGAACAAACGAGGCGTTACATTATCATCCTCAACCTTCGTAACTAAATTGACTTGGAATGCTTTCCTTGCATATGACTTTCTAGATGACGACGTGCTCTTAGCCATCATCACTCCTTTTGTAATCATGTTGATGGCCAGATGAGTTGGTTCATTATCAATAGTAGGTGTCTTATTATTTTTTCTTCCTCTATCCCTCTGAGGTCTCCTTTCTTGACCACTTGTCCATCCATTTTTTCCTTCCTCTAATATCTAGTTCTTAAGTCATTATACCTCTTCTCATTGTGAGGATAATTGGCTACATCTTCCCTTCAGAAATCTATATAAACAAACCTTTCTAGTTTCCCATCCCAGACTTAAGCTTCAATCTAGTTTGTCAAGTTATAACACTTCTTCGTTGAATGTCCATTCGTGTTATGGTATTGCATTGTGTATTTGCATTCCTTCCTAAAGTCTTATTAGTCTTTGGGGGAAAGATAATAAGTTATGATCCTCTAATCGCCTCCAAGATTGATGATATTGAATTGTTCAAGAGAGTATACTTCCCAAATCTTAGATTGGAGGGACCTTTAGATTATCTGACTTATCTTTTTTCTTGCTTAGCTCCTCTTAAGCCTTCCTTTCCTTTTATTCAACTTTTGTACCTATTATCTTCATAAATTATGCTTGCAAGATGTACTTATTAGCAAGGACAAAGAGGTTTGCCAAAGTTTTATATGGATTGAGAGTCAATGAATCTTGTAGTTATTAAGTCCCTTGTAACATAGTTGTCACTGCCACTCCTAGTTGTAGATCATGAATCTCAAGGGTATTGTTTCAGGAGCTATCAATGTATTGCTAAAGAGTCTTATTCTCACCTTACCTCACATTCAATAAATATGTCGTATTCTTCTTTCACACTCTATTTATGATGAAGGTAGTCATATACTCATTGCTCAACTGATATAAACATGAGATTGACCCTTCTTTCAACCCATTGAGCCACGTGCAAGCAAGATCCTTCAAGGTTATAAAAAAAGCACAACACATGATGTCATCTTTTCATCTACATAAAAACATTATTGCTTCATAGTTTTAAATGTGTTCATAAGGATCCTCTTTCCTCGAGAAGGTTTGGTGCTACTACATCTTAATATTAGATATAAGAGATTTTATTCTTGTCTCCTCAGTGGAAGGAGCCTTCACCTTCTGCTACTCCTCCTCCGCAAAGACTATTTTCTTCTTTAAAAGAACTTCCACAATTAGTGATGGAGACATGATTAAGAATAACTAGGGGCTGAATCATCGATAGGAATAAACTAAAAAATTCATTTTTTCAACCACCTCTAACCTTGAATCAATACAAATGGAAATTTTTGTTGAAAATAGGGAAAATCATCGACTTACCAGGGACTTAGTTGTACCATTAAGAAGCAGAAGAGGCAGGTTTAATTCAATCTCCTTTTGTTCAGATGCAGAAGAAAATTCAGCCATATTCAACAATGGCATTCCAACAGAAGAAACCTTGTTCTTCATGGTTGGATTCCCACCCTGAATTAGAAAAATAAAACTACAGTTAAATTTGGTTTAAAATACAGGTTCACTACAATTACAAAGACAACAACAAAGGAATCAAACCATGTTAAATCCTAACACTTGACATCAAATCTTTAAACAATTACATTGGGAATTCAATTCTAGATACATGATAAATACATCTATAAAGCCCAACATATGAAAAGCTATAACTACATGCCTTTGCTTTTTCCAAAAAAAAAAAGAAAAAGATCAGGTAAAATTCCTCTTAAAACCTCAAAATCTCCATGAAAGCTCAATATATGACAATTAACAACTTCAAAAAATTCCAAAGTAACAAATAAAAAATAAGCTATTTCACTCACTCAAATTCAGACAAACCCCATTCAATAAACCAAAAAATCAAATAATAGAAAAAAAAAAAGTAACCTAGAAACAGTCAAACCCAAAAATTGATCCTTTTCGAGCAACGAATATCACACCTAAAAAGTCAATCACTTAAAAATTCATACACATCAAAGATACCAAAAAATTTAACAAAAACAAACAAAAATATAGAAATATTTATAAAGAAAGAGAGAAAAAAATATGACATCAAGGACAGTGGCAGGGAGATTGTTGATGCAACAAGAAGAAGAAAACCAAGCCATAGTAGATGGAGCCCGAAGGCCGGAGGTCGTCAACGTCAAGTCAACATCGGAAAAGAATGAGGCAAGATGGAGGCTAGAGAGGATGAAGAAGAAATGTTTTGTTTTTCCTTCTGCCTTTTGTTTTAATTAATAGTCAAAATGCAAGTTTTGCCCTAATCTTCTTCTTTTTTTTTTAACAGTCATTTCGCCCCACTCTTCTATTTTTTTTTTAAGTGTGGGATGAAATGGTGCCATTTTGCACCACACTTTATTATTTTTTTTAAAACCACAAGGCAAAACGAGGTCGTTTTTCCCTATGGTACGTTCATCTCTAACCTCCCGCCTATTCCACCTCTGTAGTGACCGAACCCAGCGTAACTACCACAATGGGGCAGAGCCTAGCTGGAGGGAGGCTCCTATGGCCCTTCTCCAGCAGAAGCAGGTGCTCGGGCCTTTATTGGTCATCATATGGCTCTGCCCCTATCTTCAATGATCCTTTTCATGTTTGCCACATCATTGACACTCATGGCCAATTGGTGATCTGCCTCTATTCTCTTGGCTGGTTCCTTAGGATATCCTCTACAGGTGCTCTACACTAATTCATTACACTTATCTTTTCTTGCATTACCTCTAGGTTTGTTCCTCAAAAGGACATCTAGATGCATTACATAAGGTTGAGGACCTTGGTTTTCCGAAACTTGAGGGTGAGGATTTTTTTAGTGACTATCTTATGGGATATTGATGTATCTTAAAATTTCATACATAATTGGAAAATATTTCTAGCATTTTTCATCCTACAATTGATCAATTAATGTTGTATTTACATATTTATTTTATTTTGTATGGTCGATTGATTTGTATGAACTTGATGGAAAAATCATGGAAAATGCATAAAGATTAAATGATTCAAAAGTGAAAAGGAAGTGGAAACAAGCAAGGAATGAAATAGGGCTAAAATGTACAAGTTGAATTCACCAAGTCATGTACAAGTTGAGGAAACAGTGTTGGCTCACAAGCACGAACAGTGACCGTGATCACTGTTCACACGAACTGTTCATCCATGGTACTATTCACGTAACAAATTTTTGGAGAGAGAAAAAGTGGGGGAAGGCAGCAATTCAAGTGGGAACCAAAGCATATTCCAAGGGCATTTTAGGAAAAATTTTGCTAGGGTTTGTGGGGGACCTAAAGCATTATAAATGGGTCTCTTCTACATCATTTTTTGACAACCTTGGACATTGAAGAAGATAATCATTCTCTTATACATTTTCCAATAAAGATTAAAACATTGAAGATGAAAGAAAAAAAGAATTGAAGGGGTCGTTGATCATTAATTGAGAGAAGCTTTATTCTTTCCTTACTATTTCTTTTTCTTTGTTTTAGAATCATGTTTAGGTTTTATTTATTTTGCTATATGCTTACCTTTCTAAATATTCTAGCTTAGATTTATTGTTTGGGTATTAGAGATGTAAACTATGGATTGATACTGCTTCATGGATGATAATTAATGGATATTGTGTTTTTAATGTTTTATCTATTGTTTTAAGTTCCTTTATTGCTATATTTATGTTTGGTGATGATTTTATGACTTGTTGTTGATTGAATGATGTTGTGCTTAGCTACCACAATGTTGTTTTTGACAAGCCCTAGTAAAGAATTGAAAGAGGAAGCTTGGGTTAGGTCACAAGCATATAACTTGTATGGTTTTAGGATAGAAATATAATTATGCTTACAAAGTGTTCGATGAAATTATCCAACGACCTTAATGGGCCTAACTTGACTAGGTGAGGCCGAAAGGACCCTCCTAAAAAGTGTAGGTACACTCAAGTGAACTTGAAAGAAGCCTTAGGGTAGTCTTGAGGAGAGAAAACTCACACTCGTTGTTTTAAAACCCAATTTCATTCATTTAACAACTAAATCCTTGGTTTTATCTTGAAAGCCCTAATGTTTTCTCTTCATTGATTTACTTGTGTTTCATTTCTTGCTTGCTTTTATTTCCAAAAACCCCCCAAAATGATTTGATGCTTTTATTTATTTTTGCTTTTTCATTCGACCACAATTAGACACATTCTCTTGGGTTAGATATCCCTTGGAATATTTCTTGGTAAAGCTACATTAATTCACGTACGCTTGCGAGATCCGATCAAGTTTTTGGCGCCGTTCCCAATGAACGGTGTTCTTGTTACGGTTGCTTTTTGTTTTGGTTTTGTTTACTTATTTCTTGTTTCTTTTGCACTTGTAGGATTTTATGCTTTTGAGGCGCACTAGGAGAATCAAGAATTTTTTCCTTTGATCCTAGACCTTGAGGTGAGGTTGATGGAGCTAGATTTGAGCAAGCCCAAAGTGGTGTTATAGGGAACCAAGTACGAATGAGAATGGCTTTGAGGGACATTCAAAGACCGGTTATTGGGGCATCTCCTTCATGTATTCTACTTAGCCTAGAGGCTAAGAACTATGAGCTCAATAGCATTCACTTCAACATGTTGGCTTCAATCAATGGGCTACCAGGCGAGGATCCTCTATCATTCCTTAGAGAGTTTTGAACTACAATTCAAACCTTCCCTATTCAAGGTTTGAGCGAAGATGAGCTAAGGATGATATGTTTTCCATATACCTTGAAGGATCGTGCTAAGACTTAGCTTATCAACTTGCCCAAGGTGTCACTTGGCACTTGGGAGGAGATATATGAGAATTTCATGATGAGATACTATTCTTCTCAAAATACAGTAGAGTTAAGAAGTAAGATTTGCTCATTTTCGCAATTGGAGGGAGAACCCTTTCATGAGCCATGTGAGCATTTCAAGCTACTATTGAGTCAATGCCTACATTATCAATTCTCTTTGCATTATTGACTCAATTCTTCTATGATGGGTTGACAATGCATTGGCAAACCTTGGTGGATACCATTTCGGGTGGCTATTTTGGAGACAAGACCGCTGAGGAAGTCTATGACATATATGAGATGTTAGAAATAAATTCACAATAAAAAAACAGTTAGGGGATGAAGAGCAGGCCTGTATGAGGCAAATACTTCCACTTATCACGTGTTAGCTTCAATGGTTGATGAATTGTCTAGGAAGATGAATTTGTTGCTCAAAAGAAATGCCTCGGTGAATGAGAAATGTGCTTATTGTGGTGTACTGGGGCATGAAGAATGGCATTGTGGTTTGAATAATGGTGGAGATGTTGGATGTGAGGAAGTTAATTTTATGGGGGGATTTCCAAATATTCAACGTAGGAATGACCCATATTCTGACACCTATAATCTGGGTTGGAGAAACCACCCAAACTTTTCATGGAGGGACCCAAACACCAATAACCTACTAAGACCCATGCATGCACCCGACTTCCAAGCTAGACCCCCCCTTTCAAACCACTTTTAACCAAAATCCCCCACCACCCCAACCAACTAATGAAGAGAAAAAGGTGCCACTTGATGATTTAATGGCACAATTCATAGGTAACATAGAGGATATGGATGCCAAAGTAGACCAAATCATCTAAAGCCAATAAGCCACCATCCAAAATCTTGAGAGGCAAGTGGGGCAACTTGCTAAGACCCTATTAGATAGGGAAAAGGGTAAACTACCTAGTACTTCCCAAGTTAATCCCAAAGAGAGTGTTATGGATATTACCTTGAGAAGTGGCATGAAGCTTGATGAGCCAAGTGTGGAGGAGAAAGCTAAAGGAGATAAGAAGGAAGTAAGTGTGGGGGAGAAGCCCAATCATGGGAAGAAGGTTATTGAGGAGGAAGTGCCAATTATCCCTTATAAAGATGAAGTAAAACCCTATGTGCCTCCTATCTCATTCCATCAATGGTTGAAGGCCCACACCTAAACCAAAGATGCAAATTTATGAAGTTTCTTAAGATGTTAAGGAAATTAGAGTTGCACATACCATTCTTGGAGGCCATTTCTCAAATGTCGAATTATGCTATGTTTTTTAAGGACTTAAACAAGCAGAAGTTGGAGGAGTATGCTATAGTGGCACTTACCGATGAGTGCAGTGCGATTTTTATGAACAAATACCCTCCAATTCTCAAGGATTCGAGGAATTTATTAATCCTTGAACCTTTAGTAAATTGAAGAATATGAATTTCTTATGTGACTTGGGTGTTTCGGTCAACATAATGCCCTCATCCATATACAAGAAGCTCGGGATTGGAGAGCTAGCACCTAACACCATAAAGCTCCAGTTGGCAGATCGATCCATCAAGGAACCACTTGGAGTTGTGGAAAACATCTTGGTAAAAGTAGGTAAATTCTTCTTTCCCGTTGATTTTTATATTTTAAACATGGATTATGCTTGTGATACCCCTATCATACTTGGGAGACCTTTCTTGGCAACCGGTGAGGTGTGTATTGATTTGACTAAGGGGAGTATAATTTTTAGAGTGGGGAAGGAAATTGAGGAGTTATGTCTCTAAAAATGAGCATTTGAGGAGTTATGTCTCTAAAAATGAGCATACACAATTGCTTAATCATGACGAAAATAGGGTACAATCTTTAGAGACATTTTGCATGGTAGTTAGATCTCTACCATTGAACCCTTTGAGTGACACTGAAGGTGAAGAACACCCTAGGGAAAAATCACTTGTATGTCCAAAGGAATTAGAGCTTAGAAAGAAATCTAGTGCAAAAGAAAGGATAGATGGAAAAGGGGTTGAGAACAGAATTGAGAAACCAAAAGGGAAGAAGAATGAGTTTGTTGAGGGATAACAAGTCTATTATTTTCCACCCAAAAATATTCTGTTTATAACCCCAAATGTTCTATGTGTGGTCCATTCATGATTTCAAAAGTGCATTCATTTAGTCCTATAGACATCATTTTGCATGATCATAAACTCATCACTGTTTATAGGAAGCGATTGAAACCCTTGAATGGATCCCAAATTAGAACTATTTGGCATCCCAAATAGTTCCTTTGCATATTTTTGAAATGACGTTAAACTACTTTTTGTTCGCAATAACGTTAAACTATGGTTATCTTGCATTTGCATGTAGTGTAGGTTTCAATTTCAGTTTCCATTTTAGGGTTGAAGAATGTTTATGATTTTGATTTTCATGTTTTTGTCAAAATCGCTTTGAGAGGTTATTTATCTGTGCATACATGTTATACCTCTCACCGACTCTAGCATGAATATATTTTGTGTCCCCTAACCTTTGTTGTTTCATGCCAACGATGGATTCATGCACTTAAGGCAAAGCAAAGGGTGAGCAAACAACAATTAAAGAAGCTTTCTAAACCTTATCCTTTTACTTTATGCTTTATTTTTTCTATTGAACTTGTCCTAATGTTCCTTGTCGTTATTTAGTTTGATCTCGACTTATATTTTTAAACATTCAGGACAATGTTCATACTAAGTGTGGGGGAGGGCTATTAATTGCTTCTTTGGGATTAATTGTGTTTATATGCTTTGTTTTGCTCACTTTTGTAAAAAAATGTTTTGTTTTGCTCATTTTTGTAAAAAATGCTTGAAAGTTTTTCTTTAATTGTGCTTAATTTGTTTAGAATACATCAAATTTGAAAGAATAGGTTTTGGATTGAATTGGTTGGAGGATTTTTGTAGTGTGTTAGTATGCTTTTAACATAATTAATTGAGAAATACATGCTATTTGTTGAATTTTTTTTTTGTAATTTGGCATTTTTTGGTTGGAAAGTTGAGAGTTTCTTTATCAACTACTTTAGTTTATATGTGGGGCATAAAAGAGGCTTTGAATCTTGTTGCTAAGTTTTTTTAAGCGAATATGCTTTAATGCTTTAATTATGTTTGAAAATTTTGGTAGTAGACTTGGCTTCTAATTGAATGAAAGTGCTTACTTTAAATATGTGAAATGGTAAAAACTTCTCTCTTTGTGGGTGAATCTAAATGAGGACAAGCGCATAGGGCTCTAACCTTGAGGTGGAAAAGGTTAGTACACCCAATGAATCATTAATAAGTGTTTTCACACAGAGACCTTTAATTCGCTAACTGCATTTGTAGCACCAAAAAGTAAGAGGGATGTGATCATTTGGATAAAGTAATAAAAGAAAATATGAAAAAAAAGCACTTATGAATAGACAATGAATAAATGAAGCCAAGTTTGCTCCAAAACAAAGGAAAATATTTTTTGAACTTAGCAACATGGGAGATAAGCTTCACAGATGCCAATGGATTAGGCGATTTGATAGATAAACTCCCAAAATTGCAACTTGTTAATGCCACTATTTGTTTTGTAATTAATGAATATCATTGCCTTTCCTCTCTTGATCATTTTACTCGCATACTTGCATAGTATAATAATTCACTTGCCTCTTCGATTTGAATTGTATTCCTTCTCGGGATTGGAATTGGTTTGCTCGGGGACAAGAAAACAAGTAAGTGTGGGGGAATTTGATGTATGCTAAAATTTCATACATAACTGGAAAATATTTCTAGCTTTTTTCGTCCTACAATTGATCAATTAATGTTGTATTTATATATTTATCGTGCTGAGATTATGTGGCTCAGTTGGTAAGCACCTTCATCTAAGACCAATAGGTCTTGGGTTCAAACCTCAAGGGTATTTATATTTTTCATCATTATTATGGAATTAGTTTTCCCTTTTGTGAGGCCAATAATGAATAAATATAGTAGTTTCTTTAAAAATATATATTTATTGGGGTCAATTGATTTGCATGAATTTTGATAGAAAAATGATGGAAAATGAATGAAGATTAAATGATTCAAGAGTGCAAAGGAAGTGGGAATAAGCAAGGAATGAAATAGGGCCAAAATGTGTACAAGTTGAAGTCACTAAGTCATGCACAAGTTGAGGAAACAATGTTGGCTTATGGTCATAAATAGTGACTGTGATCACTATTCATGGACACTGTTCATTAACGGCAGTGACCGTGACAATGCCCGTGATGAATTTTTCGAGAGAGAAAAAGTGGCGGAAGACAACAATTCAAGTAGGGACCAAAGCATATTCCAAAGGCATTTTAGGAAAACTTTTGCTAGGGTTTGTGAGGGACCTAAAGCACGATAAATAGGCCTCTCATACATCATTTTTGACAACCTTGGACACTAACACATTAAAGAAGAGAATCATTCTCTTACACATTTTCCAAGAAAGATTCAAGCATTGAAGAGGAAACAAAAGAGGAATTGAAGGGGCCTTTGATCATCAATTGAGAGAAGCTTTATTCTTTCCTTTATGTTTTGTTTTCTTTGTTTTAGAATCATGTTTGGGTTTTATTTATTTTTCTCTATGCTTAGCTTTCTAAATATGCTAGCTTAGATTTATTGTTAGGGTATTAGAGATGTAAACCATAGATTGATGTTGCTTTATGGATGATAATTAATAGGTATTGTGTTTTTAATGTTTTATACATTATTTTGAGTTCCTTTATTGCTATATCTATGTGTGGTGATGATGTTATGACTTGTTATTGATTGATTGATGCTATGCCTAGTGACTAAAATGTTGTTTTTGATAAGCCCTAGTGAAAAATCGAAAAAAGAAGTTTGGGTTAGGTCACAAGCATAGAACTTATATGGTTTTAGGATAGAAATATACATATGCTTACAAGGTGTTCGATGAAAATTTTCAACGACCTTAATGGGCCTAACTTGACTAGCTGAGACCTAAAGGACCTTTCTAGGAAGTGTATGTACGACTTGAGTAATCTTGAAAGCTGCAATACTCCTTGGTAAAATTAAATTGATTCTTGTACGCTTGCGAGACCCCGATCAGATATCTTGTCTCTTCAGTACAACCTTACTTTGCACTTTTTGCATGAATTGTAAAATCAACCATACTTTGCCTTAACACAATCACAATACCTAAAACAATACATATGCATTTCTGCAAGTAATGTGTTAAAGTATTTCATTCAAACAACTGAAAATGATATATGTATAATTAATTTTCTTTTTACCAATTTCGTGTGCCAAATCTGGTTCATTGTTTTCATATAAAAAATTCAAACAAGCTGGTTATACAAACTATTTCGGCCAACATGAATGACTCAGCCAAGTGCTCGCAATCACGATGAAGCCTACAATTTCATGGAATTAAAACATAAATTATGAAACAATAGAAATATATTAGCCCATTCAATATAGATCACAAACCTTTGCTTATATTCATGAACCTCAATAAAATCTGCATTTAAGAACAACTTTGAGCTGTCATATGCCGTAGAGAAAGCAACAAGACCTATATACATATAAGACAACAATATAAACTTTAATAAAATACTTTTATAAGAAATATAACTGTATCACATAAATAAAATATTATTGACCTTTCCATGATATAATCTTTGCATATTGTAAAATAACTATTATAGAAACACGACTCAATTTGGTGTACAATGCAATTCAGTCTACAAACTCACCTCATAAAGTGCACCTTAAGCAAAGATCCCTTAAAAAGACAGAAAAGTAATTTAAAAAAATGATTAGCATACAAAAAATATATACATAAGTCTAGTAAATGAATATACAAAACCAAGTACAAATAAATATAAAGACGTACTCAATATCAGAAATGACGACATGAACTCTTTTGCATATTATCTCATTTGTGTGCACAGTTTCAACATCTCCTATCGCAATAACCTCACCAATTCTATCTACACAATCAATATTACCAGTAAAATTAATAAATTAAAAGAACAATTTTACATAAAAAAGAATACATTATGTATTACTAATCAATGTCGATTCATCACCTCTACAATTATATCACCAAATGAAGTAAACTAGAAATAGTTTACTTTGACAGAAGAACAATCCGATTCTCTAACATATGTTAAGTATGTAAATATGATCTTGAACCGATGCTTGCGTACCTTATATTTACCACCATTTGTTCAACATCAAATTTCGAAATGAAATGAAATTTACCTTCTTCAGTTACAAAACTGAACTTGAAAAATAATAAACGTTTAACAACCACTTCAATATTCATATCATTTATGTACACAAATAAGGTATGATGTTATTATCGAAAAAATAACTAACATTATAAGAATGGGTAACTAAATGTGTAATACCTTTTCATCCATTATAACCATTCCAAGACTGTTAATTTGATCATCCATTTTTGAACTTCTATATTTCCAAAGTCTAGTTACTCTGATTTTGATACAGCAATCGTATTTTTCTTCCTTTAAATTACAAACTAACTCATATGGTATATTTATATCTGTTATTAAAAAGAATGAAACAATCAGACTTTCGGTATAGCCATATGAGACTTAAATTTTCTTTAAATAAAACAATATACCTTTAAAAAAATCAAAATTAGTGTGTGTCACCTTCTTAATGCCAACAATAGAACGAGATTTTGAACGGTCGTTTGCAAGTAAAAGACTCAACTTATTTTTAGAAACAATGAACTTACAACTTATATAAAGACTTAAGATTTAGAAAGTTGTGTACATTAATATATATTGAAGAATGTTGTTGAGCATTTGTGTTACCTTGGGTAAAAGTGAAGACTTTGCAAACACTATGAGCAATAAATATACTGTTAATGCTTCAAACACAACTACCAAAACTACAATAATTATAATAGTATTAACAAAACTGACATAGGAAAACACAATTATCACTTATAAAGCAACATATACTACATCCGTCCCAATTTGATAGACATATCTTTTATTTTAGATGTCCCAAAATATAAGTATACTTTCATTTTTTGTTGTATTTGTTATTAACAAAGTGACAAGTTTGCCCTTATTTAATCTTTCTTTTAACTGATTCATTAATTACAAACACAATTAGTCAAATGGCATAAATGAAAAAGCGTATAACATTAAATGATTTTAACTACTAAAACTACTATTTCTTAATTCCCTTGAAAATTAGTTAGTACCTATCAAATTAGGATAAATGAAGTATATGAAAAGGATCCTCAAATTTATAGGTTTTTTGAAAAAAAAAGCAATTATTTCAACTCAATATAACAAATGTAGTTTTCAAAATAATTGCATGCAGGATCGGAGGCGGACCTACAACATCATTGGGGTGATCATGGCCACCCTCAAATTTTGAAATTCTTTAAGGACTAAGTCATATATCTATAACTACAGGCAAAAAAAAATATTAATGCTAATTTTTTTAAAAAAAATATTGTAGTTGTTACTTCACTGTACAAATTAAGAAATTAACTCAATGATCATATAATGAAATTATTTATTTTTAGTTTAATTTAGACCAAAAGATATGTTTTCTTCATTAACTGCTATTATCCGATTGCTTTAACATTTTACCTCAAGACTTTATTAAATATGATATAATACAATTTGAGCATATTGAAGATAAAAAATTCTTTTTTTAAGTATATTAATTAATATGTTTTATATTAACAGATGATAATTTTTTTTGAAAGAGTAACGCATTTTGAAAGTTGGCCCCTCTCAATGTCTAATTCTACGTCCGTCTCAGTGCAGAATGGCAAAAAAAAACGAAACTTGTACAAACTGTGCAAAAACTAAGGTTTTAAAATATTACGTATAAAACGAATGGAACTATATGGATCAACAAACAATGTTGAAATGCATATGTTTACAGCATAGTTTGACAGAAAAGGAATGCAGCCCCAAGGAAGGAAAACAAATTGCAGCAAAATGGGAAGTTACCAAGAGGGCTTGGCCTCCAAGGAAGTAACCTGTAGTAAAAGGAAAATGCTTGGGGAGCAAGTTGGAAAAAGTAAGCAAACTGCGGAAGGCAAGATCAAATCATCATAGATTGAGTTAGAAGAGAAAGTTAGAAATCAATTCACTGCAAATTGGGACAAAAAAAGGAAAGAAAGGAATGCAAGACACCAAATCAATTGGAAAGAAGGAATGGGTGATAAATCAAACATATCCGATGGAAAAAGGCTAACCTCCATGAGAAATTAGAGGGATTAAAATTTAATCCCTTGATTGTGGGAACTGATCATGTGAAGCAGTATAAAACAGCAGGAGAAGGCCATGAGAAAGGACCTTTTTTCACCCCAGCGCAGACTAACAAATTAGACCCCATGGTTTCCAAGCGACTCTCTTAAGTTGTCATCAAATTTTTATCATTTTCTAGTTGTGTTCATTTTTATTCTCGTCAACTTGTCATCAATTGTTTTTAGTCATTGTGTTTTGCTATTGTTTCAAAGAAGCAAAGAACCCAAAACAACGAGTTCGTCTATTTTCTCGTTTTTCATTGTTTGATTAGAGTCGAGATCCTGAAGTGCAATTTTCACTCTTTTAGTTTAGGAACATCTTAATTACTTGGCACGCTCACCAAATCACTTCATCCAAAGGGCAGCATTGTCTACCTAAAAATTTCACAAAAATAAGGGGAGCAATCGAGTGGCACGCTCGGTGGGACACCACACACAATGATGAAAACAAGAAGTGGAAAAGAGACTACTTCCGAAAATGTGAGAGATGAAGCTGTTGCAACAGCAAGAGCACGTGAAGAAGACATTCAATTTGATCCAAAAGAGGTGAAATTATGGACAAGCTCCAATGTTCCAGATGGTTTGTGATTCTAGTATTTTTAATCAAATACTTAAAGCTATTGAAAATCTTACGGTAACTATGCTGGATAACCAAATGATCATTCAAAGCAACCATCAGGCCAAAAAATTAATGACATAGCAATGGAAAAAATGCCCACGAGAGGTAGCAGTTTCTCTATTTTTCCTTTGGAGGAGCCACTCAAAACACTTAAGGGGCAATCCCCAAATGTATTAAACTAAGAAGCTGGGAAAAAATGAAGAAGAAGTTTATGAATATGGCCACAGATTCCAAAAACGATGCACCCAAGATACTAGTAGAAGACCTTAGGAGACAACCTTCTAAAGGGAGCATTCAAGAAACACTAGAAAAAAGGAAGAAGCAGGTTTTATAGGTGTACTTGTCGCCCTACAAAAGTGAAGAAACCTCAAGAGTGCGAAACAAAAAAGAGCCAGCTAAATCCCTCGAGGAGTAACTAAATTTTACACCATTGATTGCCCAGTAAGTCTTAGAGAAGCAAGGGGGTAACACCTACAAGCAGAATCACAAAAGAGATGAATCCAAAGCCTCCAATGGGTTCGACCGCTTAGGAAATGGCAAGGCTCCTATGTAGTTACAAGGATACACGAGTCCCCACACACAACCAGGAGCTTACGAGCCAAAAAAAAATTTTGGCTAGGGGCATGTATGGCGAGAAAGACAACTCTTATGTCATAGGGGCTACTCCCTTTAGATTCAATCAAGAGATAATGGACACCGATATATTGAGCGAATTGATGCAAGAGTTGCTCGGTCCAAGTTTTTGGCCAATTCCATGATTGGAATTCCGCAAACCATACCCATAATATATTAACCAAGAGGCTATGATTCGTTTCAAAATATTTTGTTGAAATTGTTTCCTAATTCTCGTACAGGAGTAGCTTTTTCTTGGTATGCATCACTCTCTGGAAAGTATATTTTTTCCTGGAAGGATATGCAGAGATTTTTTAACATATAATTTTATCAGATAAAACCCGAAGTGTGTATTGCGAAATTGTCTAGGATGTCCGAAAAAGCATGGGAGAAAATGGATGACTGTATAGCCTGTATTAAGAAATGAGAAGCAAATGCAAAGTCAACATTCCACAAATGGAATATGTGAAAATAGCTCAGAGAGGTCTAGAGCTGGAGTTAAGAAAGAAGTTCCTAGGAATGGAGTTTAGGGACTTCTATGAAATGGCGGCTAAAGTGGCAGAATATGAAGAGCTCCTTAAGGAGGACATCCATAGGAGGAAACAAACTATGTGAACCTATTTCAAAGGGGTTAATAATGTAGTAGCTGAGGAGGTTTATGTTATTGACACTACACCAAAGAGCACGACAAAGGACAAAATCACTAACAATACTCACTTTGATATAAGCAAAACTAATGATATTTTTGATTTTTTTGCTGAAGAAAAATTTTATCTCTTTTCCCCCAAGTCACAAGTAGCCCACCAAAGAGGAGATGCAAGGGAAGGATTACTGCAAATACCATAACTCGTGGACTCACTCCACTAATAGTTGTAAGGCCTTTATGAATATAATCTCGAATAGGTTGATAAATGGGTGCTACAATTTCTAGAGGATGCCATATTGATGGAGGAAAACTCATTCCCCCATGTATCTTCAGTCAATGTAACTAGTCTTAACTCAAGGGGATGACCTTCTAAGAGGAACAAAGAAAATGGTTTATAGCAGCCTAGACAACGTGTGATGCAGTTGAACTCTCCAGTTATACGTGAGATCGATGGGTGACTAAATACACTAGAGATGGGTGGTAGTGGTTGCAACTACCATCTATAAAAAACAAAAAAATATAGCAGACCATATGAGTCATATAGGCTAAGAAGAGAATCTCACAAAAAAAAACACTAGAAGAAGTAGCTTCGAGGCGGTAACATTTGTGGTGGTTCGTTGAAACTGATAGGAGCGGCCACAGTTGTGAATGGTATTGGTTCTGAAGATGGCGAAGTTTGTTGTGATTTTTGGGTTAGAGAGAGAGAGATAGGGAGAGAGAGAGAGAGAGATAGATAGAGAGAAGAAGAAGAAGAAGAAGAAGAAGAAGAAGAAGAAGAAGAAGAAGAAGAAGAAGAAGAAGAAGAAAAAGAAGAAGAAGAAGAAGAAGAAGAAGAAGAAGAAGAAGAAAAAGAAGAAGAAGAAGATGATGATGATGATGATGATGATGATGATGATGAATGTTGTAGGTTGTGGTGTGTTGGGTATTGATGGTTTGGAGAAGGGAAGAAGATGATGTTGGTTGTGTAAACTGGAAAAGAAAAAAGGGTCTAGGTTGTTGCCATGTAGGAAGACATGTGTTCCACCCACTTAACTTGCTTTATTTTTATTTCCATTCTATTTTATTTTACCAATTCATGGGAACCTATAGATTAAAAAAAATTTGCAGGGAGTTCAAAGATCGTAGGAGAATTTGAATATCAAAACTTCCAAGGGAATTAGAATGGAATTCTATCACTTCATGGCCACTGTAATTTGGTGAAGAGGACTTGGAGCCAACAAGAAGTTTCGTCATCTGTTCAATATCTATAGAATTGTAGGCCTTGTAATCCGCAAAAGAAAAATCTCATATCAAATAGCACCAACCTACAGAATTGATCCTCGGCCATATCTCAAATCACATCAAAAAGAAAAGAATAGACAAGAGAAAATAGTTGGAAATAGGCCTTAGGTTATTTCGTATATATCTCAAGGAATACATTGTCATACAATAACATTTTCCAGCCAACACCAGCTTGAGTGTAAGGGGACAAGGCCAAAAAGATAAAAATCAAAGTTCTTCTATACAAATTGAAGGACCCTCTGATGATTCATGCTTTTGTAAAGGGACTAATCTCTTCTTCTTTAACATCCTTAAAATCTTGGTTGTTGAGCTATGAAAATCCATAGGGCCTCCAATTCATCTATGACAAACCATGAAATCGGCCAAGGAAACTTCAATTTTTTCATGGTTCCTTCGTGGGTTGTTATCTGCAAAGCAACAAAAGTAAGAACACAAGTCATTGATTTTTTTTTTTAGTAAGCTTTGTGGCCACTGTTATTATCAAAGGAATAATAAAAAAATTTCTCCCTGCACAATCAATGATACAAAGTAGGCCATTCTACCAAGGGAAAATCCAAGGCAATGAAATTAGGTGGACTTGCGAAAATTCTAAAGGTTACCAAAAAAAATTCAAGAGGGTTGTGCAATACCATACAAGGTTAAAGTATATATGTGAGAAAATCAAAAATCCTCCTGGAGGTAATTTGCCAAAGAGCTTAATACTTATTAAGGTAGGCCTAAAATGGCCAATTAATATCAAGTCATAAGAATTGCAGGCTTGCTTGGTTCAAAATAAAATCAGATTCTAGTGAAATTGGTCTTTGGCCATTTTTACAAAAGAGGACCACAATAACAATCCACCAATCTCACAATTCACAATTGAGGGAAAGGAAAGAATTCATTACTTAGGGTTTTGTTGTTGAATAAATCAAAAGATTTCTTCTCAGTTGTGTTAGTTTTAGTGTCCTAGTCCAATCAGTATTTATATATACTGTCATTTGATTTATTATTTAATAAAGAGACATTTTATTTCATATCTATGAAATATTATATAATATATTTTATAAAGATAAAACCTCCATAAATAGTCTATTCTTTCTTATGTCATCAAGTTTAACTTGATAGTAAAACCCTAAGGTAAAAGAGAATACTATTCTAAATGTCCCTAATAGATTATTATCATCAGAATGATAATGAACTAAGATTAGTATGTTGCTAAGTGGATACTCATGTTTTACTGATTATAGATATGAGATATCACTGTTGGAATTCGTCACTAATTTTATGACATTCATAAACATACATGATAGTGAAAATAACAAAAATTTAACCTTTAAAACCTAGAATTCCACAAATGATCTATGCACATCAACATACACAATTAGGATTAGGATTTTTACTTTAAAATCAATGCTTGAATGATCGACTGAATGGAGTGTTGGTGTAACTTTTAGCATTCAAAACCAAATCTCCTTTCTCTCACATTACCTTTGCGCGAACGTGTCTAAAGGTATCCACACGAGCGAGGTTGCTTGGATTGGTCTCGTGTACTAGTACGTGAATCTCTATTCTAACCTCACAAATTCTCTTCTCTCTTTTGATGTGGAAATTCAGTCTTGCCCTAAAAAAGCATTAAGAAATTCAGCCTTATTTATGTACACATATATATAGAGTTGTGTGAAACCCTAATATAAGTTTTCTAGGTTTCTTCTAACTTGTTCGACAAGTATAAGAACTCCACATCACACAAGAATTAGAGTTCCTAAAAAATAGGAATGTGCAGAATTTTTCCTAAAAAATAAGAGTGTGTGGCCGAATTTTCTCCTACAAAATAGGAGGCTTGCCAATTTTACATAGGCTTTTTAATGTTATTGGAGTTTTAATTATATGATACATTATCATCAAATAAATCACTCTTTGATTAAAAATACATGGGCCAAATTTATGTCACACATAATAATAAACCCAAAATATGTTTAATATTAATAATTATTGATTTATATTAAAAGTCCATTAATTAATAGATTATGTCTTATATCATATTTAAGACTTAAATCATTAAAGCTGAATTATTAATGATTAATCAACTTAATTATTATAATTCAATTGCCAAAAGAGAGAATATTTGTGATCTGATCCAACTCGCTTTAGTGTGTGACCCAATAGGCCCACTCAAAAATGGCAATGAACCTTTGTCCCAAAACACAGGCTCAAAGTCCCTAAGCAGTATCAAATAATACATTATGAAAACCTAAAATCGAATGGATGTCGAAGATCCCATTTTGCTTTTCACAGTTTGATATTTTGTTCTTTTGTCTCACGATATCTAGATTAAGCATAAGGCATCGATAAATGCAAATCTTATTTTGCTTAATGTGTTTCTTGATCCCAAGTAGATTGATGCTTAATGTGTTTCTTGATCCCAAGTAGATTGATATAACAAATGACATTGATAAACTCTTTTATCAATTCATTTGAGTATGCATATATTCCATCAATCACACTCATCAAGTGGCCTAAAGATATCACTCTTTATAAGAGAAACAAATTCTTCACTCTCCTTATCACTCATCTACATGATTCATGACATATCCAATCATAGCCTTTATAATTATCCTATTATGGATAACGTTTGAATAAGTTGGAGTCGATAGTGAGTTTTAGTCAGATGATCAAAATCAAAACTACATGAAAGCTACTTGTGACATTAACCCATGAAGTGCTTTCATAATGGGCCAGTCAAATACGTTTTCTCTAACATGTATCTGTATTCTAAGTGATGTCTTCACATCCATAATCAGTAAAACGTGATTATCCACTTAGGAACACACTAATCTTAATTCATTATCATTCCTATAATAATAATAGATTAGAGACATTTAGAATAATATTCTTTTAATCTTAGGGTTTTACTATCAAGTCATGTACTTGATAACATAAGGAAAAATAAACTATTTATAGATATTTTATCAACATAAAACATATTATAATATTTCAAAGATATGAAATTAAATGTCTCTTTATTAATGGTAAATCAGATGATAATGTACATATATGATTGGACTAGAGTACCAAAACTAACAATCTCCCACTTGCTCTAATGTCAATATAGAATGAACCTAATACCTAAAGGCCTGATGTGTCTTTCTTGTTTTGGTTCTGGGAGAGGTTTTGTCAAAGGATATGTTACATTGTCATTGGTGTCAACTTTGCATATCTTGACATCTTCCGTTTTGACTATCTCTCGAAAAATGTGGAAACGTCTACGTATAGGTTTGGTTTTTTGATGTGATATGGGCTCTTTGACTTGAGCAATAGCCTCATAGTTGTCACAATATAAGTCTAAAGAGTTAGTTTACTACGAATATCGTGAGATAATCCTTCCTCGAATTTATGGCATTTCTCTTGTTCAATGGAAATCAGATTCGCTGCATATACAAACAACTGTGTGAATTTCAACACATAGTCAGCAACTGACATGTTCTTTTGCTTTAACTCAATAAACTCCTATACACTTCTCATTTTTGAACACAGGTGGGGTGTACTTCTCATGAAATTCTCGAAGAAAGTCATCCCATAGTAACACTGGTGGCTGATTTAATGCACACGGAATTGTCTTCCACCAATTGTAGGTATCACCCTAAAGCAAAAACACCGCACAATCAAACTTCTCATCTGGTGTACACTGCACCAGATTGAACACATTTTCTGTACTTTCCAACTGATCTTCTGCTGCGGCAAGATCGGTGGTTCCATGAAATGGATTAATTCCAGGTTTTCTCAGCTTTTCGAAATGTCGTTCTTTTAAGTCATGAAATCAAATGTAGTACATATACAAAATGTATCACAATATCATTTTCGATAACTCATATAATGTGGCAAGCAAATAATCATCAATACCTCAGTGCATATCAAATAAGAATTCATCAATGGCATATAATCAGATCCTATACAATAGACAATATCAATAATACCATACATTTCAAATAAGCTCAGCAATAACGATATATAAGCCATATACAAATATAGCACGTAAGGCACGTAATGGGTTCACTCATAAGACAAGACGTATTCTGTGTCCCTTAGCTCACCTCTAAGCCCCTTCACTTCCCTTAACAACTAACACACAAATTCACACAATTTCCTTTCAATACAGAGTGCATATGAACCAGTGTATGCATACGATGCTCAAATGATGCATGTTCCAATGTCAACACTTTTAATATGTGCCTATACACGCAATCTAGTATGGATCAGAACATCTCATATGTTTTAAACTACTCTTATAGACATATGGTATTCAACGCTAGCTGACGAAATGCAAAGCAAGGCAAATAGCGCATTCTAAACAGTTTATAATATCCTCCCCGTAGACAACCAAACAACCTCCTTTTACTCTCAAATGTAAACCACATACAAGACACATATAAAGGTTTACTTATAACAAAAATCAGACTCTACGTCATTGAAATGAGCTCTACGCATAGATTAGGCCTTTTTTATGCTAATTTAGCTACTGACTGTTATACACATATGTAGCCCCCGTAATTTTATATACATAATCTAGGCACATAAATAAATAACATTTGTATTTTACACTTTCGCTATATCCATCTCTAAGTGCTTCAAAACAAGGTTGCGATTTAGACTGAAATCTGGCCACAAACTGACCCACATAGTAATTCAAATGAGTTTATGCTCAATTCATGTTTAAAACAACGTTATACCTCTAAATACATGTTATAAAGAAAATTAAACCAATCAAAATGAAGAGAATCACTCATTTTGCTCCTAAGATGTTGTAGACGCGAAATTGACGATTTTTTGGTTCCTTCCAAATTTGCTAAGAAAGTCTGTTCTTCAACCTCTTTTCTCTCTTGTTTTCTCTCAAATACATGACTTGGCCACAAAATAAATGAATCCTACTTGCTTAAGTTCAGATTTTATCAAGTTCATCCTAAGCACGAGGTGGCGACATGCTTAGGAGGTCAAATAAAAAACCACCACTTTTCTTCTTCCTATTTTCTCTATTTTCTTATGTTTTTACACCTAACCAGGTCTAAAATTGCAGGAACCAAATTTATATCTATTTACACAATAATTTTGACGTATTACAAAACTACCGATTTACCCTTTTTTCCTAATTATGTCACTTTTGAACCCTGGTTCTTCTACTGATAAACTATTTATTATACTTATAACATTTTCTAAAATATTCTCTAACCATACAGACAATATATGTAACGTCAGATCAATGTATATTGTATGCGATGCATGCTCATGTATATGCGGTTTTGGTCATGGTTGTGACAATTCTCCCCTCCTTAAAGAATTTCGTCCCGAAATTCAGTACCTAAAAATGTTGTCCTCTGTTTCCCATGTTGCTTCTTCTTTGGAATGATTCCTTCACAACACTTTAACTAATGGAATGGATCTATTGCGCATATGTTTAATCTTGTAATCAAGTATTTGCACTGGTTCCTCAATATAACTCATATTCTCTTTGATCTCTATCGGCTCATTCTGTAGTACAACTCAGATTCTCTTTAATCACTATCGGTTCATTCTGAAGTATATGTGAAGGGTCTGATCGGTACGGCCAAAGCATACTAACATGGAAAACATCATGAATCGTTGATAACTCTAATGACAATGCTAAACGATAAGCAATTGGACCAATAGCTCAAGTATTTCATAAGGACCAATTTATCGTTGACTCAATTTTCCTTTCTTGCCAAATCTGATTACCCCTTTCCAAGGTGAAAATAGTAAAAATACCTTCTCCCTGACTTTGTAAAACATCTCCCTGCGGTGTTGGTCTTCATAATTCTTTTATCTATCTTAGGCAGCTTTAATTCGACCTTGTACTATTTTCACCTTGTCCACTGTTTTCTATATCAGTTTTGGACCTTCTAGTACTAGCATACCTTCTTCATCCGAATACAATGGACATCTGCATTTTTGGCCATATAGCGCTTCATATGGTGCCATACCAGTACTGCTATGATAATGATTATTATAAGCAAATTTCATCAAAGCAATAAACTAATCCCACGAACCTTGAAATTCAAGCACACATGCTCGAAGCATATCCTCTAGCGTCTGGATAGTCCTTTCTAATTGGTCATTTGTTTGTGGATGGAATGCAGTACTAAAACGAAGTTTAGTACCACCGTTGTAAACTCTCCCAAAATCATGGATCTCTATCCGACACTATGGACACCGGTATGCCACATAGTCTGAAAATCTCATCAATGTACTTCTTTGCTAATTGCTCAAGCGTGCAACCCCATCTGATAAGCAAGAAATGAGCTGACTTGGTTAACCAAACAATAATTACCCAAATAATGTCATTCTTCCTTGGAGTCTTTGGTAAGCCGATAACAAAATCCATCGTAATGCTCTCCCAATTCCATTCTGGACTAGGTAATGACTGTAACATACCCACTGGTGTCTGATGTTCAACCTTGAATTGTTGACAAGTGAGGCATTTAGCAACAAATTCAACAATATCTTTCTTCATTTTTGGCCACCAAAATTGTCTTTAATGTCAAATACATTTTGGTAGATCTAGGGTGCATTGCATATGGCGCGCAATGTGCTTCTTCCATGATTTCCTTACAAAGATTTTCAACATTTGGAACACAAAGCCTATTCTCAATCGTCAAAGTTCCATTATGTTGAACTACAAATTCAACACTTTTGCCTTGTTTCACTTTATCTATAATCTCAACAATCAAAGGATCCCGAGTCTATAAATCCTGAATCCTTTTATGCAACACAAGTCTAACTTTAAAAGTAGCAAGCAAAACACCACTAGTATGCACATCAAGCTTAACATCCATAGCCCTTAAATCAAGTAAATAAGGTAAAATATTTACCTTTAAAGATGCTACTCTGCTACTACTAGATTTTCGGCTCAAAGCATCAGCTACGACATTTGCTTTTCCCGGATGGTACTCAATGGTGCAATCGTAATCCTTCAGCAATTTTAGCCACCATCGTTGTCTCGTATTCAGTTCCTTTTGGCTCATCAAGTACTTTAAGCTTTTATGATATGTGTAAATCTGAAATGTTTTACCATATAAATAATGATGCCAAATCTTCAGGGCAAAAACAATGGCCGCAAGTTCCAAATCGTGTGTGGGATATGAAACCTCATATGGCCTCAACTGTCTTGAAGCATAAGAAATCAAAATCACTATACCATGTTGCATTAGAACACAACCCAAACCTTGATAAGACGCATCACTATAAACCACAAATCCACCAGTACCACTAGGATTCGCAAGTACCGGAGCTGATGTAAATCGAGCTTTTAACTCTTCAAAGCTTTGTTGGCATGATTTTGTCCATCAAAATTCAACATGTTTTACACTTTGGTTATACCCATCTCTAAGTGCTTTAAAATAAGGTTGCGACTTAGATTGAAATCTGGCTGCAAACTGACCCACAAAGCAATTCAAATGAGTTCATGCTCAATTCGTGTTTCAAACAACATCAAAACTCTAAATACATGTTATAAAGAAAATTAAACCGATCAAAATGAAGAAAATCACTCACTTTGCTCCTAAGATGTTGTAGACGAGAAATTAACGATTTCTGGTTCCTACCAACTTTGCTAAGCAATTATGTTCTTCAACCTCTTTTCTCTGCCTTTTCTCTCTTGTTTTCTCTCAAATATATGCCCTGACAATGAAATAAATGAGTCATGTTTGCTTAAGTTCAGATTTTATCAAGTTCATCCTAAACACGAGGTGGCAACGTACTTAGGAGGTCCAATCAGAAACCACCACTTTTTTTCTTCTTATTTGCTCCATTTTCTTATGGTTTGACACCTAATCAGGTCTAAAACTGCAGGAACCAAATTAATATCTATTTACACAATAATTTTGATTTATTATGAAACCACCGATTCACCACTCTTTCCTAATTGTGACACTTTTGAACCCTGGTTCTTCTACCGATAAACTATTTGTTATACTTATAACATTTTCTAAAATATTCTCTAACCATGTGGAAAATATATGTAGTGTTAGATCAATGTATATTGTATGCAATGCATGCTCATGTATATGCGGTTTTGGTCATGCTCGTGGCAAGAATAATATTCTTTTAACCTTAGGGTTTTACTATCAAATTACGTACTTGATGACATAAGAAAGAATAAACTAAAGATGGATATTTTATCAACATAAAACATATTATAATATTTCAAAGATATGAAATGAAATGCTTCTTTATTAAATGGTAAATCAAATGACAATGTACATATATGATTGGACTAGAGCACCAAAACTAACACTCACTTAGAACATAGATACATGTTAGAGAACATATATTGGACTGGCCCGCTATGAAAACACTTCATGGATTGATATCACAAGTATATTTCATGTAGTGTTGATATTTGAATCATCTTACTGAAACTCACTATTGGCTCCTATATGAGGAATCACATGTTTTAACTTAGTCAAACGTTGTTCGTAACAGGGTAACAATAAAGGCTATGATTGGATATGTCATGAATATTGTAGAGGAGTGACAATGAGAGTGACAAATTTGTATCTCTTATGAAGAGTGATATCTCTAGGCTACTTGATGATTAAGATTGATTGAATGTATGCATACTCAAATGAATTGATAAAGAGATTGTCAATGTCATTTGTTATATCAATCTACTTGGAATCATGAAACACATTAAGCAACATAATTTTGACATGTATCTATTCTTTATGCTTAATCTAGATATCGTGAGACAAAATGACTAAATATCAAACTGTGAAAGGTTAACTCGGATCACCGACTCCACTTGATTTTGGGTTGTCATAATATATTACTAGATACCGTTTATGGACGATGGGCCCAAGTTTTAGGACAAGGTCCATTGCCATTTTCGAGTGGGCCTATTGGGTCACAAACTAGAACGAATTGAATGGGCTTGCAAATATTTTCTCTTATGATAACTGAATTTTTAAGATGATTAATTTGATTAATCATTAATAATTCAAACCTTTATGATTTATGTTTTACATATGATATGAGACATTATTCATAAATGTAATGGACTTTTAATATAAATAATTTCTTATTAAGTTAAGCATGTTATTGGACATATTATTATGTATGACATAAATTCGGTTCATGTATATTAATAAGAGAGTGATTTATCTAATGATAATGTATCATGAAATTAAAAACTCAATAACATTAATTAGCCCAATTAAAAATTCGACACACTCCTATTTTTTTGGAGTCTTTATTCTTGTGTGACAAGAAAAATAAAACCTAGTACACTCCATAGCTAATTAGGAGTCCTTTTTTTGTGGGACAAGGAAAAGAAGTTCTAATGAAAATATGACAAAGGTTTACATGAGCTTATAAATAGAAGCACATTCTTCTCATATTTTCTATGACTTGGCCGAATTTGTGAGCGCCACCAAATGAAAGAAAGAAAATTTATTTGTGAGATTATAATAGAGATTCTAAGTGCTAGTACACACCGTCGATTCAAGGAATTTCGTTTGCGTGGATACCTTTAGATGCGTTTGCGCAAAGGCAACATGAGAAATGGAGATTCAGCCTTGAATACTAAAAGCAACATCAACACTTCATTCAGTCATACATTCAAGCATTACTTTTAAGATAAAACACTAACTCTAATTGTGTATGTTGATGTACATGGATCCTTAGTGGAATTTTAGGTTAAATTTTTGTTATTTCTACTGCATTATGATCTTATGAATGTCATAAAATTAGTCATGAATTTCAACAAGTTATGACTGAATTGTGAAATGAAAATTCATGACCCTATTGCTCTTGAGCTACAAGACACAAAGAATAGAAGTCAAGAGCTAGATTTGCAGTTGAATTTCTCACGGAATAGATAGAAGAAAAGCAAAATTTCTGTAGAAATTCCAATAGCATTTCCCTTTATTTTTGGCCTACACATTTGTTTTTAATACTCAACAATAGCATGATCATTCAACAACAAGCAATTCAGCAAAGCCGTTTTTTGAGTCTCTAAACAAATTGTAAACTGTAACACTTTGTTAAAACTCACAACCAAAGCCAACTGCATATTTCTAGCTTCAATGAAATGGTGTCGAGCAATCGAATTAGTGAAAATAAAAGGAGAAAAGGGAAGAAGTTACCAAAAGAATCGTCGGGTTCCAGAAGACAGGTGGCGCCTCACTGGCTCGAGACAGTGACGGCGGTTTCTGGTTTGAGGCGCGACAAACTCCGACGGACGCCGTTGTTTTCTTCTCATACCGAGATGGCGAACGACGATGGAATCCAAGTCTATAGCGGCGTCTCTTCCCTAGCGACCATGGCAGCTTTCCTCTTGGCGGACTAGTGGACAACAAGGTGATGAAGGGCAACGGACGAAGGAGGCTGCTGGCGTTGGCGGATGGGGTTCCTCTTAATGGATGATGAGCTTCCTTTAAGCGGTGCCGATGAAGCCCTCATCTGATTAGAGACGCGACAATGTGCGGCCTCCTCCAGCTGGCAGAGGTGGCGATGGAGTAGGTCTCTTCTTGAAACTCCAGTGGACACGAAGTGGACGGTGACGGCGGAGACATAGGCTTGATGTCAACGACAACGGTACAGGGAGGTTTGTCTTGTTCTGTTCATTTTGAAATTGAAAGGAAGAAGAAATGGGTTGGTTTTGTTTAAGGTTGTGTTTTTATTTTAATGGCTGGTTTGGTTAAAAGGCTTTGCTTGGTTCAAATGGTTTGGTTATTCCGAGTGGTTTGATTCAGGTGGGTTTGGTTTGATTGAGTGACCTGTTGATTTTGAGTTTGGTCTGGTGGTTTAGAGCTTGGTTTTTGTAGATGGTATGAGTGGTTTCTTTTGATGGGTTGAGTGAAAACAATACCTCCAAGTGGTAGGCCTCCTTGGTTCAGCTTATACAAGTCCACCATAGAATGTTTTGCTTTGATACTACAGTCGTTTAATAGGAGAGAAATATTGGAGGGGGCTCCACTTGGCAAAGGGTTTTCCATTGTTTCTAGGAGGTATATAGATACAAATTCAAGTGGTTGGCACTGTAAGACACCATAATTTTTCAGGATTTTTGAAGTTGCAGTAGCTGTAAAATGGAGCACAAAAATTGTAGAGACCTCAACTTGAATTACTCAAGGTGCCATTCCTTATTGAGGGGCATCCCCCCTTATTTCTCAAGTAATGGAAGACAAAAAATGGAGACGAAATGTTGCAGCAAAAAAATTGTTCAAGGGGGATCTCAATTTTCTAAGGGGAAATTAGCTTAAAAGTTTAGATTGGTTGTGGAAAATATTTCTAAGTAATATGCCTCTTTAGGTTCAATTCATACAAGGCCACCACAGAATGTTTGCTTTGATGCTGCAGTAATTTTATCAGGAAGACAAAAATTTTGTGGACACATATTGTTGTAAAAGGATTTTTTTAGGACAACTTTGAATTTTCGTAAGGGAATTGTAGAACATTAATTTTATCCGTGTTCATAATTTTGCTCAACCATAACACGAGGGGGCAATTCTTTACAACATAATTTGATAGAAAAGGAATGCAACCGCAAGGAAGGAAACAAATTGCAGTAAAATGGGAAGTTGCTAGGAGGGCTTGGACTCCAAGGAAGCAAGCTGCAGTAGAAGATAAATGCTTGGGGAGCAAGGTGGAAACAAGAGGCAGACCGAGGAAGGCAAGATCAAATCATCAGAGATTGAGTTAGAAAGGAAAGTCAGAAATCAATTCACTACAAATTGGGACAACAAAGGATAGAAAGGAACGCAGGACACCAAATCAATTGGAAAAGAAGGAATGGGTGAGAAATCAAACATTACAGATGGAGAAAGGCTGACCTCCAGGAGAAATTAAAGGGATTAAAATTAAATCCCTTGATTGTGGGAAACGATCACGTGAAGCAATATAAAATAGTAGGAGAAGAGTGTGAGAAGGGACCTTTTTTCACCCCGAGAACAGACTAACAAATCAGACCCCATGGGTTCCAAGTGACTCTCTTAAGTTGTCATAAATTTTTGACCACTTTCCAGTTGTGTTCATTTCTATTTTCATCAACTTGTCATCAACTGTTTTTAGTCATTGTGTTTTGCTATTGTTTCATAGAAGCAAAGAACCCAAAAGATAACACTTCAGCAATGTCATTGTTAAGGGAATATATTTATAAATGTGTTAGCCGCACCTCCATTATATGTTACTGAACCACATCATTAGTCTATTTTGTAGCACATGTCGACCACCGCATTTCGGATTAATAATACTGGTGGTCAAAAAAAATTTTAGTTTCTTCAGCTTTGGTCGCAAAATAAAAAAAAATGATACAGAATAGTCACAAAAGTTTTAGGTTTGTTTTAACGCGGTTACTTTATCCAAAAAATATATCAAACTAAAAACTACCACATAAGTTTGTCACATGACTTGTCTCTATACACGTAGTAATTAAAATTATGCATACGTGCCTCACGTGCCACATGACAACTTACGTGATAATTTTTGGCTTAATCAACATATTTTTTGAATAAAATGACCAAAGCAAATTAAAATTTTTTGTTACCATCCGTAGCATTTTTTTTGGTGACTAAAGCCGACCGAACTAAGAGCTTGTGACCAAATACGTAAAAGCATGCCAAAAATGCTTTTTTTTTTTTTTATCTTGGACGAGTCCAAGACAATGCAACAAATCAAACAAGTTCAGTCCCATCTCACGGTTTCGGGCTTTCTTAAAGACTCTTATGCCGCAGCCAAAATCATTTCATTTTGCTTCATATCTGATGCCAACAGTCTTTCCTACGCATACCAGATCTTCCTCCGTCTTCAAAACCGTTCCACCTTCATTTGGAGCACAATTATCAGAGCTTTCGTCCAAAGAAACGAAGCTGCCGCTCTATACAAGCACATGCTGCAGTGTGGCTTCTTGCCCAGTAATTACACTTTCTCTTTTGTCTTTAGAGCTTTCGCTGATTTATCTGATGTTGTTTTGTGCTTAACTAGCCATGCCCAAGTCGTCTAATTGGGCTGGAAGTCGCATGACTTCGTGCTAAATGGATTTGTTCATTTTTATTCAACTTGCGGGTTTGTTGACCAGGCTAGGAGGTTGTTTGATATGAGTTCGAGTCGTGAGTGATTACTTGGACCGCGTTGATTAATGGGTATGTGAAGTGTGAACGAGTTTTGATTGCAAGGGAACTGTTTGATAAAATGCCTGAGAAGAATTCCGTCTCGTGGAGCGCTATGATTACTGGTTATGTTCAAGTTGGGTTGTGTAAAGACGCTCTGGAGTTGTTTCATGCGATGTTGGTTTCTGG
>CAODLS012077700.1:0-17608 GCA_948243855.1 Flueggea neowawraea
TGCATGAAGTGGCCATCAACATAGACATGTCTGGGGTTGTTTTGTAGCAGCTGTCTAAACTCTTCATGCTCCAATCTGCCCATACAAGGTGAGAGGAATCAAACAACTCCGTCCTTATGAGCTATATATACCCATTTATTAATGCTTTGTCTACCTTCGATCGAAGAAGAGACTTCATAAGAGCAATAAATATAAAAACAAACCCTTTTAATTATTTTTGAGATGCATGTTAGGGTTTTAGGGTTGGAGGGGTTAGAAATGAAAGCAATATTGAAAGGAGTACCTTGAGATTGATGGTTGGGTCTGAAGGCTTCGAGCATACCAAAAGGGGGTGGGAGGTTGAGAGATGGAGCTGATGAGTCTGAAGTGAGATCAAAGCAATCTCCCTGCACATCAGACCCTGAGATTTCATTGGTTTGGTAGCCAAGCCGAGAGCCTCCTGTATTTTGTTGGTGTTGGTGCTCTGATTGAGCTGAGAGGGAGAAACCCAACCAGTCATTCATGGAGGCCATATATATCTCTCTCCAATAAGGATGTTTGCCTGTTTGGTGCAGGAGTTTTGAAGTTATTAGACAAAGATCAGAGAATGGTGATAAATTAGTTCATGCATGGATATTGGGGGAATCGCAAGTGAAGCTAATTAAAAAGAAGCAAAGTCTTGCAGAGGGGGGAGAGAGTATATATGATGATCATCTCCTCCACAGCAAAGAAGATTCATATAAACATTACCCTTCGTACAGTGAAGGGCACTTCAACCCTTATATTCAACATTTACTCTGTCACAGCCATTGTTTATTTATGTACTTTTTCATATATATATATATATATATATATATATATATGCTCCTCTCCAACTAACAAACGAATAAGGTGTATAAAAATGAAATACTTCATGGCTTTATGTATATAAGTAGAGTTTAAATAACATATCGCAGAAAATCTACCTCCTCTATATAATAATAGCTTGGCAAGGATGTCCTGATAAAAATATTGATCAAAAGGTGGAGGAGAGAAGTATATAATTTTGAATGAAATGGTGTGCTGCAATAATAGTATATATGTTAAAGCTACCTATTTTGGGTTGCACTCCAAAAGCAGGCAGAGAGACGATTCCAGCTTATCTTCACATATGTAGCTTTCCACTGTAATTGGCAGTGAAATTTGTATATAATAATGTTATGGGATTAATAAGTCAAGTCATTTCATGGGGTTTCGAGAACTGGAAACAAAACCTTTAAACTTGAAGATTGATGGATTGTATTGATCATGTTAAGTTAATTCGTATGATCAATTATGATGTGTGAAAATAAGTAAGGTGGATATGCGGGGAGAAAGAAAATGGAGAAGGGATCTGGCAAAGAACCCACACGGTGGCACCCCTCTCCACACCCATTAATTCATGCCCAGTTGGATACTAGTCTTTTCATTGTCAGTGCAATCTGCTCCTCCCACGCCCCTTCACCAACCCCTTTCTCCTCCTCCTTTTCATTACTCCTCTCCTCTCCTCTCCTACACTATACATATTCAATTCAGATACATATCCCAAATGCAACGAAATGAAATATATATAATATATAATGCAATGCAAGTTTGTTTCTGGGACTGGCACAATCAAACACACACACAGAGGTTAGCTAGAGATACATAATAATGCAATATTGACAGTCCCTGCCTTCAAATACCCATAACTTTCTCACATCCTTCCATCCATTTCATTTGTTTATTATTATCTCTCAGTCCTAATCATCAAACTGCTCCCCCGCTTCTAACGGGAATGAGTATCTCTCCACTTCTTTAAATTATTCATGCATGTCTGACATTTTTCCTCTTCTTCCTCCTTTTCAAACCAACTCAACAATATAACTAGTATTTTTCATTCATTCATTTCTAGTTAATTACTCAATAACAAATTAATCCAAAATAAAATATGGAGATGGGTGGTATTCTGCACCCCTCCCTCTAAGAGGACATTAACCCCCGTCTTTCGGGTCATTTTTTCCCCTCCCTCTCTACGTTTATATAATGCCTTTTTCTTGCTGTTGAAAGGGAGACAGATTGGATGGATGGAAAATCTAAACTCTAAAGGATTATTCAAATTGAATTATCTGACCTATCTTTTTCTTGCTTTTGTCAACCGAGCAGTTGGAAGGGTTCACTGCAGAGATATCATGAATCTTATTAGTATGGTCTTCTTTATGAGTAATCTATAAATTTCATTACCTAAATTACCTCTCTCATTTTAAGGGGAAGAAAGGACAAAAAGAAGTTGATTTATGTATAATGTAGTCCATTTAGAAAAGATTTTAAGCAAAAAAGACAAATTAGTCGACAAGGTTATATAAAGTATAGTGTAGTCCATTTATGCGGAGTAGCAGTGAGAAAAGGCAAGCACAAAGTAAATATTAAATGTAATTACGTGCAATGCATAAGTGTCCACATGTTGTGAATTACTAAATACTGCATCTGCATGGAGTATAAAAATAATATATATTGCAATGTGTCGAAGGAGGAGAGGAATAGGTTAAAGCAGAAAGGGGAAGAGAGAGTGGTCTCGAAGGTTGCAAAATCCAGAAATGTTAGCTTTGACCGTCAACAAAGGAATCAAGGACGGGTAAAACCACATGCCATCTCCATCTCCTGACTTTTTTTTCTTTCTTCTTTTAAATAAATCAAAGCCTGCTGCCCTGCCTCCCACTGTAAAAATATAAATGCTCTCTCCGTAATCTAATCAAAATCAAGCTCCTTGTGTATATATATATATATATACCTTCACCACAAACCACATTTTTACTATAAAGTCTTTTGGCAACTTCCGCCTTTTGACCCTACTTATTTACCATCCATCTCTCTCTCTCTCTCTCTAGGGTTGGCCAAAATATTACCTACCTACCCATTTATGTATATATATATCATTTAACTTTTTTTTTTTGAAATCATATCATGTTCACTTTTAATAAACCTGCTTCATGCATAGCCTTTGCTTTGGACTATTCTACACATGACATGCATGTATCAAAATATATGTGCCACTTGAAATGAACATCATAATAATGAACGAAAGAAAACAAACCAACCATTGCGTCCAGACTTATTTAAGGACAAGCAAGAGCTCAATCTTTTTGGTTTGTGAGGTTCGTTACATTTTCTCATCGAGTTTTTTAAATTTTAAAATTAGTTAAATTAGTCCTACAACTTAATTTCGGTATTTGAATTAAAAATTTGTCATTTTTTTGGGTATTTGAATTAAAAATTTGTCATTTAATAATTAAAACTTTACCATTTAGAATTCAAAGTACCTATCATAATGGACAAACGCACGCTAAAAAAACAAAATAATATAAAAAACAATTAAAAAACTAAATCCGAACTTCTATTTTAATGGTATATATTACTTATGAATTTTTTTTTACTATACATTCATGCTCAATATCTGCTTAGTTCTCTTGGCTCTGTCACTACTGCGTCGACTCCTAAGCAAAACTGATTAGACATCATCCATGCTTGACAAGTATGAATGCTGTGTTGTATTCATCCAAATACTACTTGTATCCTAAATACAATGCCGTATGTGCTCCTGCCTACTACATGTTTTTTTTAATCGGGTGCTATATACTTTGCCTTCTAAGATTTTGGGCCTATCGTATTTAAGAATATTTATTTTCATATACATTTTGAATAATATTTTTAGTTTTCTTTTTGTTCTCTTTTCGTCCATTAAGAAAAATAGATTAGGGAAAACTGAAGGAGAAAATAGACAACAATTGAAGTAGATAAGGCAAGGTTCTCCTTGCCTTGCTCAATCCATTTTTTATGGATTGAATGAATACATCTTTTACTTTCAAAAAATGGGAGGAAAAAAAAGAAAAGAAGTATACGAATAAACTCTGTGACAGTATGTTAAATTTTAATTTGTTAAGGCAACGGGTACACGAATAGTTAAATTTTTGTTAAGACAAACTTAAAAATTGGTTGGAAATATTTTTTCAGGTGGAAGAATATGTATTTTTAAGTATGAGAGGTAAGAGTCCAATTTTATAATTGCACAAGAAACCAACTGCATAGTGTGTTATTTATGTTTACCAATTTTTTTTTAATAAGTTCTGTTTACTTTCAAATCACTTATATATGATAATCCAAAAGATTAATAACATAAAGTTAATAGTTAATAGGTTTGTATTCAAGTAATAAAAATATAAAAAGGTGCTAATTACATAGGTTGTCAATTTTAGAGCCACTATTTTAAAAAATGACAGCACATGTTTCAATACTACTTAAATGCTAATTTTTATGTTTGCTTTTAAAAAATAACACATGTTTGAAACTCAATTTTAAAAATGTCACATTAAGCTTACTATAGATTTAAAATTTTCATTTTATTTTTTTATTATTTCTCTCTCTCTCTCTCACCCCAAACCCTAGTTTTGTTGTCGCCGTTGTCCTTCTCCCACTCCTCTATTTCCTATTCCCTCTCCTCCTCCCTCTCATATTCTCGCTTGTCGACCTGGCCTGGTCTCCTCCCCGCTACGAGATCTCGTTGCTTCGCCACCCTATTGGCCTCTTCGTCGCGTCGCTCGGACAATTTTGTCTCCTCTCTCACTCTGCTTCTCCTTCTTTTGCCCTCGTTCTTCTTCTCCCAACCTTGCTCTTCGTCGCAAACGAACGACAACCATATCCATGTTTTCGTTCTCTCTTATCTCTCTCGTCGTTGTTTCGTTCCCAAAGGAGACATGAAGCGAACGAGCGATGACGATGTGGTGTGAAGGATGAGAACAGTCGAGCGGCGGAGGCAGATGAGCCGCGACAGCGCTTCCAAGGGCCTAGGGTTTGGGTTTGACTGCGACTAGGGTTCTCATCCTAGCTGTTGTCTTTTGTTTTTTTGTGTTAAAAATACGATTTGGTCCCTAAATTTTATCATAATTATTACAAATATTTTTACCTTGATAAATAGTTCACAATATAATATACACCATTCTGTGAACTATTGTGAATGTCAAAATCAACTCTGGGAAAAATTTTTTTAAAATTAAAAAATCTTTAAAATTTTTTAAAAATATGTATTGGATGAACTGTTGTGAACTAAATTTGTGAATTTGTTATTTTTTAGTTCAAAATGGTTCACAATAATGTACAATAAAATGTATACCATCGTGAACCATTATGAACATGAAAATTGACCATAATTTCTACAAAAATGCCACTGGTGTCAGATTTAAGTGTGGTCATTTAGTTTATTTCTATGGCAGTTGGAGACCCGTTGTGATACGTTGAAGTTCATTCACAATGGTGCACAATAATGTACAATATAATGTACACTATTTTGTGAACCATTGTGAACACCAAAAATTTTAAAAAAATATTCAAAATTAAAAAATATGAACTGTGTTCTTTTTGTGAACCGTTGTGAACCATTTACAATGGTTCACAATAGTGTACAATATAATGTATACTATTTCTGTGAAACTTGTGAACGTCAAAATTGACTCTGAAAAAATACTTTTTGAAGAAAAAATTAGTTTAAAATTACTAAAAAATAATTAAAAAATTATTCACATGTTTTTAAAATATGAATTGTATACTCTATTGTGAACCGTTGTGAACCCAAAACACAATCTGGATTAAGAATATATTTTTTAGAAAAAAAAAAGTCAATTTCTCACAAAAACCTAATTTCTTGCAAAATTACGGCAATTTGTCGTGAATTTTTAAAAAATTCCATTTTTTATATGTGGTAAAAATAAGGTTGCATTCTCAATACTTACAAACTTACATGTTATTTTTAAAAAGTGGCATTTACTTTTAGTATAAATCTCTAATTTTCCCAATAATAATGCCGATAAAAAATTAGTTCTTTAAACATCAAAGAGACATTATATTCATTCTCATCAAATGATCCATCAAATTCAGAGACAATCTGGTTCCATCAAATTCATTCTTTTTATTGTTAGAAAAAATAAATCAAAATTAATAGTTCTTACACCAAAAAAATTCAAATTTCTTTTTAGTTCCATCAAATTCAAACAAAGGTGTACGGAACATGTTGAGTCTAGTTTTGATGATGATGACAACAAAACATCCATGAAATATGGAAGAAGTTGAAAAGTTTGTGCAAAGGGGCGGATTACATGCATTATGCACGCAACAAACTAGTTAAGAATGCAGAAAGACACGTAAGCACGTAATGGAAGAATTAAGTGCGCAATTGGTGAAGTCCAAATGAATTTTGATGCATGTTTCTTTACCTGATGCGAGTCTCTAGAGCTGGTTAGGTTTGATGAACAGTTTACACACGTAAAGGAGGAGCAGAAATGAGCTAAATCTTTCTGGTCAGTCTGAGGGAAAAATTTACGCACTTAAGGCTACAGCTATGCACTTAAAGAATGTATGGTGTTCACTTGATGGAATCTTCATTTTGCTAAGCACGTAAGGCAAGAAGAAGGCATGTAACGAAGATACAGGTGCTATCTTGGAAAAGCGGAGTTACGCACGTAAGCTGGGATCTTGAGCACGTAAATCAGAGGCAGACAATGTTTGACAAACCGTTATGACGCTCCTCAAAATTTGAATTTTATTATACTGCTAACGTAAGAGAATATTCAAGGTGCAATCTTGGAAGATCTGTGAAGTACTTAAGTGTAAGAGTTAAGCGCTTGAAGGTATGCAACTATTTGTGCCTAAAATTTTCATAAGCGCGTAAAGGAGAGACTAAGCACATAAAGAATCATTTATAATTTTTGGTGTGCTCCCTGGAAGTCTAGTATGCACGTAATTGACAAATTTAAGCACGTAAAAATCTGAAGAACACAAGAGTTACGCACGTAACGTGAAGTTAAGCACTTAAATGTGATGACATCAAGATTGTACAGAATTTGGATCTCTCTCTCACAGAAGCTATATTCTTGATTCCAACGGTCACAAAGTTGAAGAAGGCTCTAAATAGACATCTCCAACATAAGAAGAAGTGAGAGAAACCTTGGCTACACTCTATTATCTTTATTTCTCATTTGTTCTTTCATTCTCTATTTTATACCCACTCTTGTTATTCTTATTTGCAATCATTTTTGGGTTGGGTTGACCTTAAAATATGTGTTTGGGAACAAAAGCTGTAACAATCACAGTATTTGATTAAAGGTTAGATATGTTTTCTTGTTGAGCCTTACAAAAACAAGTGTGATAGGTTTTCCTCGTTTTGGTTCCTTTGAAAAACAAGAGGGTGTAGGTTTTCTAATTTGTCTCCTATAAAAACTAGAGGTGTAAACGATTTCCTTGTCGAGCCTGCAAAAATAAGGAGTGTAAATGATTTTCCTCCAACCGGAAGTGAGGAGACAATGGATTCAAATTCTCAAGGGGTTCTTAAGGAGTGGACGTAGGTCAAGGAGGACCGAACCACTATAAATTGGATTTTTTTTCTCTTTCCTCAACTCATTTACTTTACATTGCACTTAGTTTATATTAAGTTTGGATTGAATTTTGGTTTTGAGTTGCTCCTGTATTAGTTTTATGTTTCGTATTCAAAAGAACTCGTTGAGACTTTGTTGTTTGTTTTGATTTGAAAAAGATTTTCAAAAAAGTTTTAAACATTCTCAAAATCAAATTCACCCCCCCTCTCTCTCTCTCTCTCGGATAGCCATCTTGGGTCAACACAACATCAATTTTAGATTTTCACCGCCACTAACACTAGGTCAATCTCTGCCACCGTCAACACTAAAAAAACAAGCAACTAGGGTTTAGCAATCCCTAGCCGCCCACCATAAAACTCAAAAAAATCAACTGTTGACGGAGGTCTTCAAAATCTTACACATTATCAATCAACATAAGTTTCTTCAAAAACCTAAAATCCATTAACGCAATAAACATACATTATTAAACAAACACAAATAAAATCAATAAAATTTATCATCAAAACATTAACAAGATAAATCAAATTACAAGCAATAATAAAAATAAAAAAAAAATAAAACATAATGAAAATTAGAATCATTTCTCTTTCTCACCACCGCATGCCTCTTTATTCTTGTCTGTCAAGATCTGAGATCATTCGTATCCAGAAAAGGAGCGACAAGGTGTTCGATCTTTCAACGACGGCTTCATCATCCTTTCTCTCTCTCTCTCTCTCCCTCTTGGAAAAAGGAGCAATGAGGTGCTCGATCTGAGATTGTTGCTTTCTTATCCTTTCTCTCTCTTCGTTGGCAGAGAAAAAGGAACAGTGAGGATTTGAAATGTGCATTCTTTGTCATTGGTGGAGTTTACAAGGTCTAGCGTCATTTTCGTGTTGTAATCTTGGTGGCATTTACATGATCTAGTGTTGGAGTTTGCTAGATCTGTCACGATGGTGACGGCAATTTTGGACGAAGAGAGGAGATATTGAGTAGCTGGAAGAAGACAAAGAGAGCGGAGGGAAGAGGAGAGAAAGAGTAGAAGGAACTAAGAGAGAGAGAGAAATGATGAGAGAGAAAAATTTGAGAAAACGTTGTGTGAAATTGGCTTTTATGTGACTAAATCTTCCATTTTTAAGAATCAGAATTGAAAAAATGGCATACATCAAACTTGAACTTAAAAATGTGCTATTTGAGTAATTACCAAACTATTGGTGGATTTAGTCCAAATCTAAATTTTTATTAGGGAAAATAATTTTTGAGTCCCTCAGGTTTTCCCTAATTAGTATTTCAGTCCTCATATTTTTTTTTTACGAAAGCAAGTTAGTCCTTCACGCGTGTTTTTGACTGACGGAGTTAACGACAATAGAACATTAACATACTACCCTCCCTTAAAGTCGAAACCCACAACCATTCCAAACATATTTTCTCTCTATATCTCAAAACACAACTACTCTTTGTGCTTCTCTCTCATCAGATCGTCTTCCCCTCTTCTTTTTGTTCTCACCGCTATCAACCTATCGATGAACCCAGATCTCTACAACGTCCCTCTAGATTCAATTAACGAACCCTGATCTGTACAAGTTTGATTTTTATGGCTCTGGGTTGTGGTCAATTTTTGTGGCTCCAAAACTCTAAAATGTCCCTCTCGATTCAATTGACAAACCCAGATCTTTACAACATCCCTCTCGATTCACGTGAGTTCCTTTTGCTCCAGTGACCCAATGGAAAAAAAAAACTCTTTCTTCTGGCAGATAACGCGAAAAATGGCAAGTTGCAAAATTAAATGGATGATCTTGGTGGCTGGGAATGACCAATGTCACACCAGTAGTGGACAGCGACACAAAATATTTGGTTTGCAGCAATGTTGATGCACGATGCGCCTTCTCTGGTTTTTTTTTATCAACACGAATTGGACGACAAGAATTAGGTGTTGACAATGTCAAGAAGCAAAGAGGTCTAGTGGTGGGTCTTCATGAAATCGATTGTAGTATTAGAGAGGTGAAGTCTATGTTTCGATTTTGAACTTGAGGAAGGAATGGGTTTGGTTGGTTTGCTTCTTTCAAGGAGTTGTTGGGTTGGCTATGTTCAGCAAATTATTTCAAAATTTTGTTTGTGTCAATTTGAAACTTGTTATTGTAACAATAAAACACTATGCTAAGAAATCTAAAAACTCTGATGTGGCTAGTTCCCATTGCTACAAGCACGACAAAGTATACTTGTTTTAAATTACCAAGCATGAGTTCTGAAATTGGCTTATTAATCACCATGAACCTTCAATTTGTTTTATCATATTAATATTTTTCAATCACTACATGCAAAAAATAGGCTACAACAACATCAATTTTGGATCCTAGCATTTATATGAGCCTTCAATGGATTCTTGCCATTGTGAACTCTTGCTTCTTAGAAAGATCAACATCATCTCCATCCACAACTTTCCACTCAAATTTGATTGCTACTTTGAAATTCCAAGAAGAAGAAGAAAAGTGGAAGAAAAGGAAATTAGGGCTCCTCATGGTCTGATAAAATAGATTCAAGGGTATTTTTGTCTTTAAATTTTCATTTAAAGTAAACCATAGTGACACGTCAGCAACTTACTAACATATCAATGACAGACCACTAACGGAGGGACTTAAGTGCAATTTGATTTTAAACCTCAAGGATTTGTCTACCTTTCACTTGAAACACGTGCACTAACCTACTAATTAGGCCAAACCTAAAAGACTTGAAAAATATTTTCCATTGCAATTGTGACACTCAGCATAATTAACTCACAAAAATTAATATGTTTTGGGCTAAAAATTAATAGACAAATAACAATACTGATAAAAAATTAGTTCTTCAAACTTCAAACATCTAAGAGAAGTTATATTCATTCTCATCAAATGATCCATCAAATTCAGAGATAATGTGGTTCCATCACATTCATTCTTTTATTGTAAGAAAAAAAAATCAAAGTTAATAGTTCTTACACCAAAAAATTCAAATTTCTTTCTAGTTCTTACACCAGTTCACAAGAACCCAAACTTCTTTTTCATTCAAACATCAATATTACAAATCTTAAATACAATGTAAAGACAAAGAAAAATAAAAATATCAGAGAAACTAAGCAAAAGATATCTGAAGAGAGACATAGAGCCAATAAGCCAAGGAACAACAACAACAAGATACTGAAATTATAAAAAATTTAGAAGAGTCTCAAAGCCAAAACTCTGATAAAGAGCAGCCACAACAACAATAAACTGAAGTGATGTGAACATAGGAAAAAAATCACAAAAATCAAAACCATGTGAGGAGCAACAAAAACAATGGCAAGAAGATGTTGGAATTAAGACCACAACACAATAATCTAAAAAAACAAGAAACTAGAATTCAAACAACGACAGCAGCAGCAACAACAACAACAACAAGAACAATAGAAGCGAGACAAAAATCTCAATGATGAGAACCAACAGAAGCAACAACAACAAACAGAGAAACAATCTGAAAGCGTTCAGAGACGAAACATCCAACAATTCAATCTTCATTAACCTACAAAGACAAATCAAAACAAATCAATCTTCATGCCATTCTTAATTTTGTTGTTGACTCCCCGACCACCACCAATCAAAACCCACAAACACCAAACTCATTGGTCTCTAAAGTCATCGAACCCCCTAACTTCCTCAATGAAACCACTTTCTTGTCCAAATCAAAACCCACAAACACCCATTATCAACCAAAATCAAACTGGATTGAAACCCCCTTCTCATCTCTCTAATTTAATCCAATTTGGAAAACCCACACACTACACCGAATAACCCTGATTAAAAATTCACACCTCATCTTTGTTCTTTTCAGCTGAATTGAATGATTGAATCAACTTGGATTGTGATTGTTCAGCTACAAATCTGACCTAGTGAAATAGGACTAGTGAGAGAGAACGCAGTGGAGAGAGAGCGAGAAGGGATGATGGCGGCAATGGTGAGAGAGAGAGAGTGTGTGTGTGTGTGGTGGAGAGAACGAGAAAAGGTGGTAGTGGTGATGGTGAGAAAGAGAGAGTGCGGTGAGAGTTTGGTGGAGATAGAGACAGGGCCTTTGGGTTTTTGGATGTTTTGAGTAGAAAATACAAAAAATACAAGGGTACATTAGTATTTTTGCATTTTTTGTTAGGCAAAATTAACGTCGTTAATAGGAAGGGACGCAATATAAGCCTTCTGAAAAAGCAGTGGTGTAATAAAAAATTATGATATAATTCAAGGACATAATAGTAATTTCCCTTCACTTAATCATCCCATTTTAAGAGATTTGATCCCTATTGAGTTGGATAGTATGGGTTATCAATAAGCTTTAAAGGTGTTTCTGAGATGGATTGAGGCTAGAGAACTCTTAATGCACACGCAGCCTAATCCTTTAACTTTAAGGGGTGGTCATAAGATCATTCATCTTTGGCTATTGTCTTGTACCATTCCTTTGAGGGCCTGAGAGTTAAGACCTATCTATTAATGTAACACCCTCTACCCCTATGACGTATATTTAACAATAGAATATTACCTATGTAAACAGATTATGCAAACATTTCAATTATCCATATAAGTATAAATATATTATTTAATAACTAATATCAGATAAAATCAAAGCACACAACAAAATATCTCAAACAACATTACAAATGTCACCGTAAATCCTAAATATATTACACATGTCTAAAATGCAAAATGAGGAGGAGGATGTGACACAACCTGTTCGGTCTGAACGCTCCGTATTTCCTTAATCAACTCGTTTGACACTTGTCTGAGTTGACCTTGGATTTTTCCAACTTGATAATCCATATGGTCCGAGCCTTTTGAGCTTTACCATTCATAAATCGCTCAAACTCCTGCTTTTGTTTGAGGCAATTTTCCTCTAAAAAACGGAGGGACGCAACTATCTCTACATTTATGGCTTCCAACTGGACTCGCAGAGCTTCTTTCTGAGCTTCGGCTTGCCTATCATACTCGGCCATATCATCGTCAAAACGGGCCTTGAAGTCTGATTTTTCCCTGAGGGACAATGATCCTGATCTGGACATCAGAAGGTTTGATTCAATTGGAGACACTTCTTGTCTTTCGGAAGAAGTTGCCTCCTGTCCACGATTACCTTCGAGTTGCGACTGAAGATTCGCACTTCGAGTCATGCGTCTCGCCATTCCTCACAATACTCCCACTATGGTAGCCAAAATATGTTGGGGAATTTTGTGTTCTGAGGATGGTGGACTTCGTAATTGTTTATCCGAGCTTAATTCGAACTTAACGTATTTAATAAGAAATATATGAGTACGGAAACGCTTATCCGAGCTCAACTTGTCCGAGAAAAAGAAAGTGACCGCGTAAATTTAACTAAGAGAGTTCGGAAATGCCTAGCAGCCAAGGACTTCTAAGTACAAGGAACAAATAAACTACTGAAGTAACTAAGCATGAAATCAAAACTTATTAACCGAGCGACAAGTAAATGAAAAGCAGAAAAGCTTGTAAATAAAAGAAACTGAAAGCAATTAGGAAAGCAACATAATGTAGAGAAGCATTCCATTAAATACAAAGTCCTAGATGCTTACGTATTTAGTACGGGAATTGTTGAAATCCACCATGACTGCCCAACAAACAAATGAACGTCTAAAGAAATGACTAAAAATAGAATGACTGAAAATGAAAGTACAAGAATTGAAATTGCAAGAGTTTGGTCTATGATGTGTGTCCTCTCCTCTTCTTGGCTACGCCTATTTATATTAAGACTTCTTGGCGGTTACTCGCAGAATCTTCACCCCAGGCAAAACTGCTTCATTCATGCCAAGCCTCCACCTAGCACAACCTCTATCAATTGTCCATCTTCTTGTGTTAGAAGCTTCCACGTACCAATAACTGCCCAAATCGTGGGGGTCTGGTAACCGATTTGTCATACTCAACCGCTTAAAGTAAGAAAACAACCACCTCGGATTGATCTACCCAAGTATCATCTCGGACCGACCTATCCGAGAAACATCTCCTTAGCTCAGGCATCATCACCCAAGATCAAAGTTCCCCACTCCATTTAGCTGGCCTAGGAAACTTTCTTCGCACACTTGGTTCCCCTTCTTTGTGCAAGAGGGCTCCACTAATCCTCTCTCTGTCAGGTTCATTAAATACAATATTCTTCGCATTCAATGCCCTCATACGGAGGTGTGTCCCAAATGTGAAATGTGTCCAAGCTCATTAAAATTTTCTAACAAACATATAGTTAATAAATATGATCTAAACACGAATTGTCAATACCTCTAATATAAATATGTTCCTTTAGCCAACTACTTTAATAAACTTTCAAGCTTTTTCTTTCAAGGGCGTAAGTTATTCTGTTTCGCAAGAGTTTGCTCGTATTTTCTTTTGGATTAATAAATGATTTGAGTTTAAAATTAATTTCAAAACTTGATTTATATAAATGAACCAAGTTGAATAATAAAAAGCTAGACTCTTTAGCTTCAATAATGAGTTTGAATACAAAAATTAATTATAATTTAGAGATTTTAATTTATTATATATGATTAATATATATTAAAATTACCAATGGTCATGTAACTCATTAATATTAGAGTTGTCTCCAATATTAAGAAATTGTAAGTCCAATTCCTAATAGATCAAATAAAATGAGTTATAAAAAATATCCACAAAATTTAATTACTTAACTATTTTTTTTATAAGCCAATGGATCTTTTTCATCTAATCCACAAGGTGTGGATTAGGAAAGAGCAGGGAAAACTTTTATTGCAAGATGCTTTCCATACTACGAGGCTATATCATCAAGAAGGAGGAAAACCTGCTAGAAAAAATAATTACATTCCACTACAGTTGAAATAGTGTCTGAACATCTAAATAAATTAACCCCAGAGTTAAAAAAAAAATTCTTGTCACAACAGCATTCCATGAAACCTTCGCCCAGTGTAAAAAGACAGCCTAATTTAAACTAGTTTTTATAAAAGTTTTTACATAAATATTAATTTCGTACTGTAATATATGCTGTTTTAAATAAATATAATCAATTTTGGTAAATGAGTTCGTGAGAAATTAGAATAGATTCGAGAACCTAATTTAAACATATTAAAATTAGGTTTGGCTTCGTTCATATAGTTAAAGAGCAAATGCAAGTAAAAACAAAAAAGACTCGGTCATTTAGCGAACTGAATTTGAACATGCTAAAATTTGACGGAGTTGCGCTCAATTTCAATCCTAAAAATGGTATCCGACACCATAGTCAAAAGTTGGATTTCCAATAAAAGGAAGTATTTTCTAGAGAAAGAAAAAGAATCGAAAACCTTATCAATTAAATGAAAGGATGAGATATGTTTAAGAATTTTGTTTTCAAGTTCTTATGACAAGAAATTTATGGTAACAACATGTTACTTGGAAGTCGAAAATATTTGTTAACAGTCAACAGACCCACAGCGATCTTAATTAGTTTCCAATTGATACTCATATGGTATGAGTAGAAAAAAAGAAAAACACCGAGTTTTTGCTTTTCTTTTTTGATTTATTTGACGAATTTCATTTCTCATTAATAAACAAAAACATAGTCCAAAGCAATGGCATGTTATCAGATGAATATGGCATAGTTTTTTCCCCCTCAATTCCTCTTTTGATGAGATGGCGGAGAATCCAACATTAGATAGTTGTTCTTTCTTCTTTATGTGGCATGAGTTTTAACCCGATATAAATACTACAAAATAAAATATATTTCAATTGTGTAAGCCTCTGATTAATCTATTCAAAATTCAAATGATCCACTTGTAAACTCCCAATGTGTACTTCCACGACTCATCATCGAGCTAAATGATTTCTTTCTGTTAAAAAAGCAATGAGTTTTGAACACTTTGCAAACATAAATATCGAAAAAAATTATATGAGAAAGATATGTATTCTCATTTCTTCATATTTGTAGGTTCTGTAAAAATCAAAGCAGTAGTTAAATATTAAATTTAGATCATTGGTATTCCAATCGTCTTCTACATTAAAGAGTCGAGAGTTCAAAATTTGGTGGGAGCAAATAAAATGACTTATCAAACAAGAAAATTAAGACTTAAATATAGAATTGAGATCCCGCAAAGTAAGAAAGTTTAGAACTTAGATTTAGGAGTTAAAAGACTACAATATCGTTAGATTTGAAGGCCATATTACTGTTTTGTTAACTTTTAATTTTAGTTTGGTGTCAATAAAATTTCAAATGTTGAATTCTGTACATTTTGAGATCAAATTGAGTATCACATGGCAGGAATAGTTTACTCCAACAAGAAATTATGGCTATTTTGAACTTTGAAAGAAGCAATATAGAGACTTATTTATCATATTTTTCACGATACTCAGGAGATGAATAAGTCTCGTTATATACGTTTGATTTTGGTCAAAACCTTTACATTAAAACGTGGAGGAAAGACACTATCAGTTGATCAACTACATTACACAGTACCTCAAAATTGACATATCAAAAGACATAACAAACTGCTCCAACTATATGGACCAAAACAACATATAGAAAAACACATGAAATTTACTTTTTCTTTTCATAGTAAAGCATAAGATGTTTCAAGTTTCAACATTTGGCAACGTTCAAGTCAGCTTTCGATCTATTATTCCCCATCCACGCCCCCCTCTTTTTCATTAGTGGGGGTCCTGGGAGATAGTTTGCTTTAGAATTTAAGGCCAGTTACATGAATCATGCATCTGATAAAAGATTTAGGAGTTTTTAATTATGGATAATAATTAGCAATTTTATAATTAAGTTGCCCTCAATTATCAGTTTGTTTATATCTAAGCCGTGTTATAAGTTCTATAATTGGTATTGACTAAACAATATTCTGACAGATTCTTTGCAAAGAAGAAGAGAACAACTAAGATAGGTTACCAGTTTTGATGTGAGTGCAACAATATGTGTATAAAACAAAATAGTAGTCTTAGATGATAAACAACTGAGAACAAGATGGAATAACTTTTTAATTAATCAATAGTTTCAAGAACGTGAACATGCATGATTTCACTAATATAACAGTCAGTAACACTTTCTACTATCTTGTGTCTCATTGTAACACATGATAAATTATTTATGCTAACATAATTGAACCATGGTTATTTGTATGATCAGCGTCCCTAAAATACTAAATGAACATATCTTTGTGTTTAATGTATTGTATTTTGTAGTGTCATGTTTCAACATCGCTCAGGAGTAGAGACTAAGGGTCTCTTATAAGCACATTTTTCTCTCAAATTACTGAGGCCTATTTTTAAGAATAAAACCGTGAGGGCCCATGAGCCTAGAGCGAACAATACCTCAGTGGATGAGTTTAGCGCGCGATAGTCGATGGACATGGTCCACAACAATTGGCGCCGTCTGGGGGGCTGTTGTAGTATCATGCTCCCAGATCGCTTAGAAGTTGAGGTCAATGATCGCTTATAAGCACATTCTTCCCTCAAACTACTGAAGCACCTTTTCAGGGACAAATCCATGAGGGCCTATATGAGCCTATAGCGGACAATACCTCAGTGAATGAGTCTAGTGTACAATCGTTGGGGGACATAATCAACATCACATTTTTATCATAATGTTTAAAATTTAACAAAATTTTTGTAAAATTGCAATATCTAAATTATATATAAAATTAGAGTTAAGTAATTAAAATAACCTAAACTTTAGTTTATTTATCAAATATATCGTATTTTTTTTTAGAAAATAGCATAAAAGACCCATATTTCAACTTTTGTATGAATCTATCGTATAACATTAAAGAGCCGTAAATTTTCTCCGTTAAATGATAAAGTAAGATGCTGATGTTGTAAAAATAGATGACATGAATGTCTAAGATATTCAAGTCATCATTTTTTAGTGTAAAAAATTAAATATTGGTTCAAAAAATGTAAAAAGTTTAATATCAGAATAATAAACTGATGACCAATTCAGCCTAACCCATCCCAAAAAACCCAACCGCTAAATGTACCCGGCCAAAACCCCAATCCCTTCTTCATCATCTTCTTCTTAAAAGAAGTGACTATAACTTACGTAAAATATTAGAAAATTTTACGAATGACATGCACTACAAATTTAAAACATAATACATTAATAATATGACTTAACATAAAATATGTTTTAAATAAGTTTTAATTTATTGTAATTATTATATTATAAAAATATTTAAGTTCAATCTTTATATGTTATTAAAAATAACAAAATATAGCTGTAAAAAAATAACAAAATATATT
>CAODLS012077834.1:0-17857 GCA_948243855.1 Flueggea neowawraea
AGTAGGGTCCTACTATAAGTGTCACACATCAACAAAATAAAGTGTACATGTCTCAAACGCTCATCGGTGTTTGTGTGAATCCAACTATGAATTCCTGTTGGCTCTATTAGTAAGGGTTGTTTAATGTTAAATTTAAGATGCATAGAAATTTAAATTTTGCACAAATGGGTATATGAGGATTTTTGGACCTTAACATACCTAAAGTTCCAAATTATCTAATACTTAAGGACAATCTCACACCAAATATTGTAAAAATCAGTAGGGAATTCAACTATGCAGTACACAAATTCAAATAAAAATTAAACATGAGCACGCAAGATGTAACAGTATATATGGCATGGGCATGCTGAAATGCATTGCAGTACGTGAAAAGCATGCAGAAAAGACAAATATGCCATGCAAAACATGCATCTAAGTGAAATACAAGCAAAATAAATCACAAAAAATTCACAAAGAATCACAAAAACAGAAAACGAAAGTCACAAAACCCTTCCCCACACTTAAAACTTGCATGGTCCTCAATGTAAAAATTAAAGGCAATAAAAATAAAAAGTGAGAGAGAGGGAAGAAAAATGCTTCTCTGGATAGGTGGAAGCGGTGGTGACTAATAATCGGAATGACGAGGGAGCTCACATGACTGATCAATCCTCCGGACGGTGGTAACCAAGGACTGAAGAAGATTGGCCATGCCGTTTTGCTATGCCTCCATGCGAATTTGCAGAGCTTTCATCCTCTCAAATCTGTCGGCATCTAAGGTCAGAGGTGGCAGAACGACATCATGGAGGGCATCCTCAGCTGGTAAGAAGGCATACTGATCGCTTTGAGTAGTGGGTCAGATGATCTGCATTCTCTGTAAAGCACGAAAATCTAGCACTTCTACCGAGTTAAGCTTGGTGAGAAGTGGGTTAGACTCAGGAAGATCACACACACGGATAGCAATCAAGTAATCAAGGGTCCCATAATCAAATTATTTTTCTTGGTTTTCAACTGGGTGACAATATATTTCAACTGAGTTAAAAGAAGATGCCCCATATTCACCCGAATATCATGTTCAACACACCAAATGAAAAATAGTTCAATCTTATAAAGAACGTTACTGTTATCTTAGAGTCCTGAAAAATTAAAAGTCAAGAATCGCTAAAAAAGTCTATGAACTGGATCACACAGTGTGTTGGCTTTTGAAAAACGAGGGTTGAAAGGGTTCGAGTCAATAGAAATTTGGGCATAAAATTCAAAGGCATTAAACTCATTAGGATAATCAACCAAGTTAGTAAAATATAGAAGCAATATGAGTATCATCAATAAGTCCTAAAACAATATTAAAATCTATCACACACATAGATGTATGCTCACCATAAAGTCAAAATTTAACTGCATCCTCAGTACGAATTGTAGAATCAGCATTCACATTAAATTTAAAAGTTGAATAAAATTCTACAACAAGCTCATAATATGTAGCCAAATAAGTCGTGAGAAAGACAATCAAGTTAACAGAACGAACCAAGTCAATAAATCGATCAGCAACATTGAGGCAGATAAGAGCGACATGATCAATCACCCTAACAGGAACAATAGTCATAGTTCGAACCCAAGACAACATGTCATGATGAGACTTACATGTGAACTTGTAGAAATTGTTGTTCAGGTTATTTCTGCGGACACGTCTGCCTTATTTGTGGTGAGATTTGCTCTGCTTTGAGGCGGGTGCATTCGGATCATTATCCGATTGTGGATGTGGTACCTCGGGCAGAGTACGAGAGCGGCGCGATGCTTTAGCCCTTGATGCTTCATGTAGCTCGGTAATGGGTGGAGCTGACTGGTTGTCATGGACGAAGAAGCTAAGGTTCCAACACAGGGAAACAAATTCTGTGTCAGCATAAAATGCTAAGGTTCTCTATAAGATAGATGAAAGAGGGGCATCTTGTTCTGAAATGTTCTCAAAGTTGTGTTACGGAATTACATTGAAGCATCAATAAAAAGTTATAGTTTTCAGGGATATAGAAGGCATGTTTCTTCTGTTTTTATGTTATTTTCAGCATTTGGAAGAGGCTTGATGCTCGCTCAGTCTATTTTGTTTCTTTCTCCTGTTATTTGTTTTGCTTCTTCAGTATGTTTCCGAAGCTTCAATTATTTTCAGACATGTATGACATTGTAACTTTCATATTTTTATTTAGAAATGATAACCAGAAATGTACTTAAAAATGCTGCTAGAGAATAACCCGAAGCATTTATAGTCCCAAGTGTTTATTACTAGTGAAAGTTTATCAAAAAAAAGAAAGAGCTACTGAGAACCAACTCTGTGTGATTCCCTTGTCTTCGGTTTTAGTATGGTGGTTGATATGCACTTCTCTAATATTCTTTATAATAACTGCAGGAGTTGAAGGAATAGGAAATGTCCATGCTTTGGAACTGATCACAAAATTTGGTATGTTAATGCACTATATGTTCTTTATTGTTGAAGCATCATTGCTGGCTGAAGTTGTGTTGCATCTTATATGTATTAACCTGCTTCAGATAGCGAGAAGTAAAAAATATTTAATACATGCATATATCTTCTTCTTCTTCTTTTTTTGGCTTAAAGTGCATCTATTGATATGCCAAATTATTTGGATCACACTTATTTTTACAGGGACATTGGAGAATTTGTTACAATGTGTTGATCAAATAGAAGAGAAACGCATTAGAAAGGTAGGACTTTCTATCATATCAAGACAAGATAATTGCTTGCTTTCCAAAGTATTTCTTTCCTTTATAAAGAGGAGAAATTTTTTATTCTCTCTTCCTCTTTCAACAAACTCCTCGTTCATGTGAAACAAATTTGTTTGTCATTCTTACAATGGCTAACTGAAGAATTGAAATTGCCTTGAGTTAAAGTTCTGCATTTACTATGATTTGTGACTGCATATTTGCCAACTTATTAAAGACAAAGTTCTTCATTGTTATGAATTGATTTTTCTCTTCATATTTTTGTTTTCAGATTTATGTTGCTGATTCTTGTTTTTTCTTCTTCTCTGCTTTCCTTTTCCTTGTTCTAGGCCTTGATAAGAAGTGCAGATCAGGCCACCTTAAGCAAAAACCTGGTATACTTTCCCATCTTTGTAATCACTCACTTTTCCTTTTCTTATTGACGATTACTTGTTCTTTTCTTCTTTTGATTGCTTTAAGAAAAAAAAAAATCACTTGTAGTTGTTTGTCTAGTCCATGGACGAGATTCAAAAGATTGATCAGTAAGACAAATGTGGCACAACCTCTCGGACATTTATAATTTGATTATGCCAAGATGATATGTGTATGCTCTCCAATCAAAGAGTGATACATTGATTGCAACTTTTTTTGTGATTAGATTCTAATTTTTCAATATATTCAGAACGATACATGAAAATCACAATGTTCTTTGGTTTCCATTTTTGGATAACGAGTTTCCGGGGTGGCAATCTAACCATGAGGGGGCATCCTTTTTCTCGTATATATAATTAATATTCTATCATTCTTGAAGTTGTATTAGCCGGTGTGGATAAATGTTATTGACCTTTGCTGGACCACACATTAAGATCTGGCTTGCTTCTCATGCCCAATATTAAGCATTCTCTTTCAATTTTGATGCAAATTATGGCAGGCACTGCTTCGTTCTGATCTTCCTTTCTACATGGTCCCATTTGCTGCTAGTGATCTCACTTTTAAGAAACCAGAGGTATGTACGATGACAGTTATCACTGTACTTGAAGTTCTTGTTAATGTAATCTCCCATTAGTAATCTCTTGGTGTCTGAACGTTGTGCATTGAGTCTGTATATGATTGATTGGCACCACTCAGTGTCAACCCCAGAGGAATTATTGCCTTCAGAGCAAACTTGTAACTTTACCTTTTAGTTCACTTGATGGCTTTTGCCCATTTAGAGCTTCTATCAAAAGTGTTTTAGGGAGCAAGCGATGCTGTGATTCTTGATAATTGAGATTTTGTATTCAGCTCCATAAACATTTTTGTGAAAATCCATACTTTTCTTTGGCTTCTCTGGTATTGTTTGACAAGGGATGAAACACTTTTCATATTTCCTTGAGTTTTATTGTCCAATACTTCCCCAAATTAATTATTCTAGTAAAGTATGATAATACCGCTGGTGGTATTTGTATTCAAGTTGCTTTGGTTTGTTTTTGGTTAAATATCAAAATTTTTATATTTATTCTGGCTGTTCCAGGACAACGGGGAGAAATTTACCGGCCTTTTAAATGCCATCAGTGCTTATGCAGAAGGATTTTCAGCTGATCCAATCATTAGGAGATCATTCAATTTATGGAAGAAGCTTGAAGCGCAGTAATTCACATTATAGTCAACTCACGCATATGGATATCCCTGCAGCAAACCGGTGCAGTTTTGTGTACAGTTGAGGTTTCAAAAATTCGGCGGGTACGGAACTGACCACATTGATCTATAGCTCACATATAATGTGGAAACTCTTTCCCTTATTTTGGATCATTGAAGGAAGAATCGTGGAAAAAAGGACATGAAGCGTTTGTGGTGGTGGTGGTGATGATAAAGAGCAGAAAAATGTTGACTAGTAGCAGTGTGAATTTGTGGAGAGCTGATTATAATAGTATAACTAGGAGTAGAGTGATATTCTTGTCCATTCGGTCTGTTACGGGTGGACTGATGCTTGATGTTTATGGCGATTGGAAGTGTTGGGAGTCTTTCTTTTAGTAAATCATCCCTGATGTGAGGTCTTAACTTTAAAGATGAAGGAATCCATTGATTTTCACATCTTATAATTTGTCCCTTAATTTCCCAATAACACAGCAAAATAGTCCTATGAGAGTTATATATATAGCTGGGAACAAAGATTCATTGATCACGAGGCTCAAGAAAATTCAACAGAATACCGTTGTAAAAAAAAAAAGTCAACAGAAAAGGAGGAATATGACCTACCAGATCACCTGGCAAGCATATGTGCAACCTAAATCGTTGCACGTCTAAATTTGGTTGCTGAAAAGGAAGAGAAGATGCGACTATTGGTTGCTTACTCTGGCTGGACGTGACCTTACGAGCGCTTTTCTACTGTAATATGTTTAAAGATACATAGCTAAGTATGGCGAGAATCAAGCCTTGACAACGTAGCTTAGCACTAGCGCTAGGGCATGGTGGAAAGCTCCACGTCTAACAAAATGAAGATTTACAATCATCATAAATCTAATAATTCGTCCATGTAATACAGCAAAATAGTCCTATGAGAGTTAAAACAGGCAATACTCTTAAAGAGAAAATATCCTCTGAAGTCCCTACATACTAATTCTAAAATAAGTAAAAGTTACAACCCTATAGAATAATGGATCAATGTATGTATTAGAGCATTAAGAAGAGAATTAGCAGAAAAAAGAACTAGAATGTCTGCATGTAGTGCAGATTTACTCTTTATTTAACGTTTCTTTCATTGCATCCGTGATCATCTGATTATGATGTATGCCTGAGGTTATGGATCATCTTCAACCACAACTATCATAGACCGTGAATGATCTCTGTAGTAAAGGTAAATGTACCTTCTGTCATAGGATCCCTATAACGGCGAATATCATTTAAGTTGATGTTTCGGTTTCGGCTTCAGTTTCAGCTTTCGTTTCGGTCTCAGTTTCTTCAAGCTCCAGAACAGCATTAAATCCAAACTCATCTCCAGGTTTAAACAGCTTCTTGAGTTCTTCTGCTTTCTGGGTTGTGGCGACTTTGCTTTCCTTCACATTTAGGTTTTCCTGTTTGATCACACAACCTCAACTTTAATTTGTGTGCCTTGGTAAGACATAGACATACAGTAACAAAGACGATTACCTTCTTCGCATAATCTGCGACAGTTGAGCTAACTATTTCTTGAATCACAAAGTTGGTGACACGATCTTCACCAAGGATTTGCAGGAGGAAGTCCCGTGGGACCTGTGGACATTGCGAATTAACATATATTTGAAACAGTGAAGAAAAATAAACCATAAAAATTTATTGCCAGAATTATCTGCACAGCATTATCTATTGTCATCATTAAGTTTTAGACCTGAAACGTATGATAAACATCCGAAACCTGTTCTCTCCTATGATCAGAACTAGAACCAACTTTTTTACCTCAGAAAGACATATAAATGTACTGGTTTTCCACGTTGAGAAAGGGATCAGGATTCAGGACATAAACCTGAGATTGATAGTTTGTCTATGCAGGATAATCCGACATTAAGTTCAGCAAGGGTGGTGTAATGGCAACGAGTTTCATGGAAGCTAAATGGAAAAAGTTTCACAGGAACTGCTGCAGACATATAACTCATGCGATATGATACTTGAATAAGTTTTAATGATGTATTCTGAGGTGTTCCCAACTCTGCTGGAACTGCCGCAGGCATTTGTTATGCTTGCCACCACCATCCATATTAAAGTGACCATGAATCTGCTGTTTCTTGAAGGTAATGCTGGTGTGGTGAGAATGGTTTTCATCTCTGCATTACATAGCTTAGATAAATGCATAAAATCTAGTAAGAATCTAATGCACATTTTTTTGTTTGTGGGATGTCAAAATCATCTTGTACATAAACACAAACTCGTGATTTGGAACTGTATGTGCAACGGTACAAGGATCTTTTGTCGTTCATAAATCTTAAGCTGTGAATGCTTAGTTTATTTCCATATAATCAAACATCATACACCAAATTAACATTGAAGAAATAACGCAAAACATGTAACGGAGAAGAAATAGATAAGAAATAGGATAAACATGCCAGAATTAGTTTGAAATCTAAATGTTGTGAAAGAAATTTAAATTTTGGACATGCTAACCTTTGATGTTTTCCCTGGATTAGCCAAAATATACATGCAAAAGCAAAAGAAAAAATGTCAGAATGTATGGACCAACAAGTTCAGATTTGCACTGAACACAATTTCACAAGCCAGAAAAGAGAGAAGAATGCATGAATCACAGAGATCCTCGTATCTTTCAATTCACTATTTAACTTGTATCATACAGTGACCAAATAAACTTAAGAATTTATTGCATATTTGTTGATTGATGCAGACAGGAAACCAAGTTCATCAATTTAGAAAAGGTGTGGCATTACTGTTTCTGTGCCTGTGCTTATAGCTGCACTCTTCTCTATTATGTTCATTTACAGAGACTCTAGGAGAAGAGTTCTATTATAACAGAAGGGGAAATTTATTTCAATTTATTTATTATAACTGCAGATATTGCTATGAATGTTAAGAAGACACGAATTACCTCCTTTTTCCCTTCTGAATCCTGGAATTGGTGGTGCCGAGCGAGCCAATTTTGCCAACACTTTACTAAACACTTTTTCTGTCTCCTCTCCCGTCAAGTCCACTCTTAGCTGACAAGTGAAACTTCATGAGAATTTTGTAACAGTAGGTGGTATGAACAATAGGATGCAGGTAAACGAAAGCGAAGCCAGGAATTCAATTAGTATTCAGCTCTCACATTTTTTCTTGACTTGCGTAGGAAAGAAACTTTGCTTGGATAGAAAAACTAAACTACCTAAAGTTGCTAAGACTATATTGCATCGCATGCTCTTTTATGTTGGAATTTTGATAGCTAACAATGACTGTACAAAAAAAAAAAGCTAAAATTCTACAAATTCCAGGACAAGATTGCTTAATCTTCAATGCTAAAATATCAAGAGGATACATGAATCAGTCGTAAGTGAAGTACGTAGGGAAGCAATGTAGCACATGAATCTCCATAGCCAATCACCAAACTAACAAATTTTCCATGGAGAATTATATATCACCACTATGCAATAAGAAGAATCAAAGCACAAGAAGAAAGATTCGAACTCTCAACTTCAATTCATTATCAGAAATGAAAATAAAAATGAATGATGTACAAATTAGTTTGTCAATGTTCCCAACCTGAATCTTACTTTCGTCTTGGGATTCTACAACTATCTTAACATCCTTGAATGTAACTACACTGTCCTTCGGATCAGTAATTGATGTCTCCAAGCCTTAAAAATCCAAAACAAGAAACTTTACCACTTCAAATTCACAACCACTGACATACACTCATCAAGTCATCAGTTCAAATTTAAGTTCAAATGCAAAAAGTTCACCTGACCCAACTGCAGATATAGGCTTCAGCACATGTTGAACAACCCTACCACTAAATTGAGACCCAAAAGATAACCTGCAAAGCTAACTTCTTTATTAGAATTCAGCAACCAAACATCAGATATACAAGTCAAAGCAGCACTTATCACAAAAAAAAAAGGTCAAAGCAGGAATCTTTCATTTGCTAACCTATTAAAATTGTGTGGTTTAATGTCAACAAAACTGATTCTGTTCGTGGCAACAACATTGCAGCAGTTTCTACTGTGAAAACACTGCAGAGACAAAGAAGCCGTTGGATTATAGACATTAAAATTCAGTAAAAGAAGATTAATTATTTAATTTTCTTGATTGGTCTGTTAGAAGGAAAGATGCATGCTATAAATTAGAAGAAAATGAAATGACTTTACATTGAAAGGTATCACTGTTGCTGTTGTCGTTGAAGCCATTTTTGTTCTCTGCTACTACCGCACAAACCGCAGTATGAAACCACACACAACCATATCATTTTAAAATTTTTAAACCTTCCAAAAACGATATCGTTTATTGCTTTCTTTTTCACACATTTTAAGCGATATCGTATTGCTAAAATAAAACATCACTCGCTTGGCACTACCTGAATATAAAAATGAAAGGATTATTATTGATTTGCAGGAGAAGACAAAGAAGATAATGGAAGTAGCCGTTAAAACCCTCTCCTTGGGTTTAAGTCCCATGGTAAAGATCGTTCCTTTCTCAGTATTACAGCTACTACCCATCTTTCTTTAATAAAATTCGCTTCATTTTCAATACTTAGTGCTCCTACCCGTATATGATTTTCCCTCAATCTTGCGGGGAATTTTTTTTTTGTTTCTTTTCATAATTGGAGTTGTTTCGTTGGATTGTATGGTCTAGTTCAAGTACTTGCAAGTTGGAGGGAATTCCTAAAATTTTACTATAGAAACTCTGCGTACATGTTTGTTATTAATGTTCCCATTTTTTTTCTTTATCATGAATTGCACTTCAGTGATGTTGTTCAGATATGTTGTTTATGTATTCTTCGTAGCGAGTCAATCCTTTGGTGCATTTGCTTTCTGAAGTTTGATGGGTTATGGAATCATGTGTGGTGTTCTTTTTTATTCTGTATTTTTTGGCAGTTAGTGAAGCAGAAACAAAAAATAGTTGTGTTCAGGCCAAATACTTGTAGAACAGAATTGGTTTCAAACAAAATCAGATACCGAAATCAAGGTTGCAGGGAAAGGTAATGTGATTTTGTTTATTGATCTTTTGAACGCACTGCTTATTGGATTGGATAAGTTGTTAGTTTATATATGCTAAGAACTAAGAATTTTTTGGTCTTCTTTGGTGTTTATGTTTTCGGGGTGCTCTTTTGTTTTGCAGGGGAAACTTTAGATGCTTACCTCGTGCTTGTGTGGCATTGTCAGGTACAGAGAAGTTCTGATCTCCTTCAACTATGCTGTTAATGTTACTGTTGATTCATTTATGTTTTTTTTTATAAGTGGGACTTGTTACATTTAGGTGCAGAAGATGTTGGAGTATCTACCATTGAATTCAATGATTTCACAGTCACAACTTCAAGTACTAACAAGGCTGGTGAACTAAAGGTATTAATTGACCGCTGTTCTCCTGAAGTTGGTGCAGTTAGATGGTAGGCAAGTTAAGGTGCTAAGATCTCAGAACTTGTTAGGGGATTTCGATAATCTTATGCCTGTATATTGCTTTACTTCTATGTACAGATAAGTGTAGAAGTCATTGGTGCTAGAACTAGAGCAATTTTTTACAGTGTCTTTGACAAAATGGTTGAAGCAGCACAGCCAATTCCAGGTTTTCGAAGAGTAAAAGGAGGTAATGGATATAGGAATTATGACATACTGTTTCTAAGGTCTGACAAGGAAATTTCATGTCCTAAAGTTGCTATTGTTGTTTAATTCCTTTGAACAAGTCGATGTTCTGTGGCATGTCATGTATCTGAAGTGCATGCTGCTTGCAGTCATAATACTGATTGTTTCATCTAGAAAAATGTATTGTTGACCTCCAAATTCAATTTTGATGCTACTACTAATTTGGATTGTTTTGTGATGGCCTTTGTCATTCCATTCAGGGCAGTTGATTTTAGTTTTATGTGTTCAATTGAGGAACTTTGAAACCTTTTTGTTAGTTGTTACTTTCTGAATGAATGGCATATAGTATATTGTTGTCCAAGGAAGATAATATCATATTGGCTGTTGGATCTCTTGAAATTGAGATTATCACTTGAAGGGTGCTCATATCATGTGAATTCACTTTTAGCTTAAAGTTGTTGGCTGGGAGATATTTTCTAATGCATGTGGAAGTTGTATATCGCTAAAATTAATTACTTCAAAATCATAGTCGTTTGCTCATTTTCCTTAAATGACTTCCTTGGATTATCTGTTGTAACTGATCTCACCCTTTTATTATTTGTTAAATGATTCCTCACATTTCTTCTCTTTTACCTTGCTGTACTTCTCCCAAACACTGTTGGACTCCAGGAAAAACACCAAATGTAAGTTTCTCGCTCCATTTATTTTGCTGCAACATTTTGGTGGAGCACATATCAGTGATCCGAATGTATAGAACGGCCATGTTATAAATGCGGGAGATAATCTCATTCTCAACATGATAGACATTAACGCAGCTACTTATCCTGTGTGCATCACAAGTCAGTACCACAGTTAAAATAAGCATGATATATACATGAGTAGCGTGAACATGGATTTCATTTTAGTTATATGGTGGCTAAAAACGTGTCCTTGGTAGAACACATTGAACATCTTGTAACTATTCGCTCAGCTATATGAATGAATCTACTGAAGATGAATTAAACTGGAAGTGCAGTATTAAGGGACAGCATGATTTGTAACTTTGGAGTGTTCATGCTGCACAAACCAGGTTCTGTTTTTTATTCATCATTACAATGTTGTAGAATTAAATGGTTTAGTTAGGTGATCCGTATATGTGGAAAGGAAAGGATTGCATACTATGCCTAGTAGTAAGAAAATTCGTAACCATTTTTGCACTGCAAATCAGGACTTCATGCATATGCTTGTTGCACGGATGCACTAAGAATTTTCTGCTTTTTTTTCTCTACGTAGCAGCTACAATATTGCCCGTAACCATTCTTTATGTTGCCTAACAGATACCTAGAGATGTTTTATTAGAAATCCTTGGCCCTACAATAGTCTACAAGCAAGTGATCAAGAAAGTGATAAACTCTACCATATCTGAATATGTTGAAAAGGTAATCACTACCCGTCTTTTAAATCCATTATTTCCTTTTTATATGCTTCATCTGAAAATTACTTCATTGCTTTAAAATTCCACTGTGTCTTTCATCATGATATTCGGTGACTATATGCAAATTGGTGTAAATTGATGGGTACGATTTCTGGAACTCATAATGTAGTATTGTAGGTGAGGTGAGTTTATTTGGTTCTGGCAGAAATCATGCCACTTATATAACTTCGCTAACTTTCTAAAGTTTTCTCCACACGAGGAGATGCAAATGATATTCAGAACTTCTGTTTTACTGTTTTCTTTGTGCAGGAAGGTTTAAAAGTCGGCAAGGACTTGAGAATTGAACAGAGCTTTGAAGATCTTGAAGAGGCATTTGAACCTGACGAAACATTCCACTTCGATGCAGTTGTTCAGCTTCAAGAAACAAACTGAAAGAATTTTTTTTTCTCTTCCTTCAAATGTTACCCATTTTTTAGTTTTATTGATTAAATTTCCTAGTTATATCAGTGAGCGTAAAACTGATAGTAGTCACGGATTAGAATGATAGAATGCTCACACCAATGTCAAATTATCAATAGATATTTTCCCTCATTTGTTATGTAGGTTGGTTGGGCAATGCCGCATGCAATCAATGTGCTTGAAGTTGTGTTTAGTACTAAGAGATTGAAAGTGGGATTACAAGATCGAAAGTTAAATTCTTGTTGGAAGTTAAAGGATGTTAAAACTCCTTATTAATCAAAGGCTTACTACATATTTTAACACTAATAAGAAACTGCGCCTCTATACTCTTAAATAAAAAAGACATGTCCTTCACTTCTGGAACTACTAACAACGTGCATTTTACTTCTCAAACTATTAAATTCTGCTCTTTTTGCCCCTATTGTTAACTTGCATAATTGTGTAAACTGTAAGCATACAGGATGGAGACTTAATGATTATATCAACAAATTTGTAGTTACACGCTTGAAAAGCCGGTCAATATTAGGTAAAAAAAAGTGAGGGTGACAAATTTTGACACAACACAACATATTCTTGTAAGAGTTTGGATTTGATACAAATGGTTTTGTGTCATATTGACAAGTTTATAACACACCAAACTTAAATGGTTTTGTTCATAAGAAAAAGAAACGAGATAAGACAGAAAGACAGACAAAAAATTTACATGGCAATTCTAAGAACATGTTTCAACGAGTTGGCAATTTTAAAACAAAATTCAAGTGTTTTTTTTTCTGAAATATTAGAAAATAGGGTGCTATTTGTAAGAATTTTGGGTTTAGTTGTGGCAACATGTGTATGGTTAACTCGAAAAAAAATGAGAATATAGAAGTTTAATGCCACGCCGGTTGTGGTCCAATGGTGGATTTTCTTTAGTGACGCAAGACGTCCTAAATTCGAGCCACGGCACCGCGTGGTTGTGTTTCTTAGAGCCCTCCGTACGGATGAGTTGAGGACAAAAAAACAAAACACAAAACACAGAACAAAATAGAGAGACGCGCAGTAACATAACTTTTTGTTTTGGTTAAGATGGGAGGGTAACAAGCCCTATGTGCCACCAATTTGAGCAGATCTACATTCTCCTATACCCGATTTATCTCTATCGAGTGTGTCTTTCAATCCTGAAGGAGGTACATCAACTTGCTGATAAGAGGCGTCCAAATTGAAAGTCCAGTTTGCCATGAAATCAGCTGCCTGCTTCCCTTCTCTATAACTGACTAAACTGTGTCTAATCTTTACCACCCAATTGCTTTTCAATACGTATACAAGTATCATAATTTGATCTTCTTCAGAGTCAATTTTTTCATAAACCCACCTTGGATCTCAATCAGTCAAACTCTTCACCACCATGGTAACTCTCTCTCTCTCTCTCTTATAGGGTTTATGATGAAAATTATCTAATATTGAAATTGGCACTGATTGTTTTTGTTTTGTTTGGATTGGTGTGATTATCAGGTAGTGCTACAACCAGACCCGTTTCTAAACGAGCTCACAACCATGTTTGAGCAAAGTACGGAGCAGGGCTCCGTCTGGGTTACTCTGAAACGATGTATGTTCCTTTATTTGAGTGATTTTTGTGTTTTTTTTCCTTTATCTCGCGTATTGATTTATTCGTGAAGAGAGTTGAAATTTTGATTAATGTGTTTGTTTTGTTTTGCGTTGAGTGGTGATGGAATCATGAAAAAGTTGAATTTTGGTTAATGGGTTGTGTTTGTTTTCTTTTTTATCTGGGTTGTGGTTCTAGAATTAAGCGGTGATAGAATTAAAGAAAGAAAAAGGTTTACTTTTTGATTAACAGGTCGTGTTAAAATCATGAGAAATTGGAATTTTGATTAATGGGTTTTGTTAGTTTAGCTGTTTATTAGATGGTCCGGTGATAGAAGCATAAGAAAAGTTTGATTCTGATTAACATGTAGTGTTTCTTCTTTTTCAGTTTTTGGGGGTGATAGAAATTATATAATAGTTAGAATTTTGATTGATGGTTTGTATTTGCTTTGTGATGAATGTATGTGTTTTGCAGCATCAATGAAGTCTAAGGTACAAAGAAATAAAATGATCACAAACAATGAACCCATTGAGTACCGATGCCTAATCCGTGCCACCAATGGCAAAAAGACTATTTCTACTACGGTATGTATTTTTTTGTCCATTCAACATTTGATTGGTTCCTTCGCTACTGCATTGAAAAAGAAATACTTCGTATTATGAAGAGGTGATTTCCAACCAATTGCTACTGAACCCACCAGTTCAAGAATAGTAAGAGTACTAGTTATTTTAGGAGTGAGTTTTTCTTTGACATTGTTGTGTTTTAAACAATTTATTACTCTCAAAAGATAGTAAAGGTTTCTTGATTTCTGCCATGAAGTTCTAAATAAGGCTTGTTTTGGGATTTTACCACCGTTATCATGTTTCTTTTCCTCTTTCCCATACATGAGCGTGTCTGTGACCATTACTTGCAAAGGCGTTGCCATAGTTGCATAAGTAGTCTCTCGTTTGTTCTACTCTGTGACGAGAACAGACAAACTCAAGTGCATCAAACAAAGCATTATCCGTGGCTAAAGGTTCTTTGTGTCTATTTTTTAAGGTTGGGGCGAAGGATCACCAACGGTTCCAAGCTTCTTATGCAACTATTCTCAAGGCTCACATGACTGCATTAAAGAAAAGGGAGAGGAAAGACAGGAAAAAAGCTGCAGCGGCAGATAAGAAGGAAGAGATCCACACAAAGAAGGCCAAGAGAGTTTGAATTCCATTCTACAATTTAAAGCCATGTTTTTTTTTGCATTCCTCTTCTTGATTTTGTCGTACAAAAGTTAATTCTTTGAGCTTTTAACAAATTATGACTGAATGGGATTTTGTTGAGCATCTTTTTAGATTCGATTTGCACCAACTTCATTCTCGTTTCTTTGGCATTGATGTGAACAATTTTGGAGAAAGATGAAAAATAAAGCTTACAGTTTGTTTATGAGATATTGTTTATTGTCTGGCCTGATTTTGATCGCGTTAGAATCAAATTACGAGTCTGCGAGACTCTATGAGTAGGCTTGATGATCAGTGATTAATGTATGGCAGCATTCTGTGATCTGATGATCATTATTGAGTATAATTGACTGCGGTCATTTTCTGGTTTAAGAACACATGAATAATTACTCCTGTCTTCGACATTGGATTACATTACAGAGTGAATTAAGTGCCTGTAGCCTTCCCATGGTTTTTAGTGTGATAGAATTCTGCAGAAACTTTTTGTTGATTGTTTTTCACACCGCAGTGCACTGCTTAGAAACTCTCGCAACGCTTGATAAAAAATACAAGTCCGGTGACCATTGCAACAATTAGAAGTAAATTCGGTGACCAATTTGCTCCATTTACCTTAATAAATTCAATGTTATAATGAGTCAATCTGAAATCGACAAATTTACATTCAGCAACCAATGCATGAATTAAGTAGGGATAATTTGTTAGAAAGGAACTACTTTGAGCAAGAACGAAGTAATTTTGGCTTATTCCATGGCACCCGTCAACTATGTTTTTTACACTGTTTGGTCCCTGTGTTGCTTCCAAACATAGCTTATAGCACTTATGGATAGCTCAATAACAGAAGACACAAAAACAGCAAAACAACTGATGAATAATAATTCAAATGTCGATCATTGATACAAAATTTTCGGGAAAGTTAAAGACAAACACAAAGCAAGGCCATTAAGCAGCTCGTTTTGGATGTAATCCCTTCTAAACACATCAGGAGCTTGAAAATCAGATCCAGTCCCTCACCTCATACTCTAGAACCCATACAAAACTGTTCTGCTCCAAACTGAGCCTGTTAACCTGAAAGGGGAATCCAGTCACCCTTGTTTTACCCTAATGATTCAGTAAAGTCTTCGTGCAACCAACAGTGAAGATTTGAGGAAGAGGAGAAATGCAGAACTCAAGACCAGCGGTCAGAATCTGATGCTAAAGAAGACCTAAAAATGCGCCTGTACTTTTCTGGACTGTCATATGCTGTTGGAGTATTGATAATAAGTCGTTCCAACCAAAACTTATCAACCTCCTTTTTCTCAGTGAGCTTTTGGATAAACCTTTTCCATTTATACATAGCTTTCTTTAAACGAACACTCTGGCTGCCTCCAAAGACATACTTGAGGTAGTCTTTCCCCAGCCGAAGAAGCTCCTCACCAGTGATGATATAAATATACTGCCAGAGAAAAATCCAGCTCAATATTGTTAATAAACCTTGTAGCTGATATAAATTTTTCAACAACCTTAGCAAATAATCACTGTAAATATTTGGTGGGGGAAAATCTACATCTATGGTGTTAAACAGACAACATAGCCAAAGAAAACATAAGCAAATGCGAAGAGGCAACATGACATGGTATATGAAATTGAAAAAAAAAAGATACTGAAAGATCAAGGTAGAGAAAATGTTATTCCCTATACGGTGCAGAAACCTAGCAACATTTCATAAATAACATAAACACCCGCTTGCTCTTTCACTAAATTCTTTTCTTTCAATATTTGTATGTAAGAAAGTGATTTAATTATAATAGTACTAGCCAGTTCTATCAGTTATGCAACAGGTTTGTGAACTACTCTTCATCCTCTCATCCACCAAAAGACATGATGCAAAATCTAAAAATTTGTGCAGCACAAACTAGCATGTGAAATGTGAACACACTCAAAAAAGGAAGAAAAAATAACTTCACCAGAAAAATAAAGCCGAGGGTAGCTAGAACCACTTGCACAGTCTCATCTACAACTCCAGAAAGTCCATCATCAGATTCATCGGAACCATCTCCTCCTCCTCCACCTCTTGATGGTGGATTCTGGCCGCCACCTCCATCATAAAATTCTTGTTTTCTTATCTGCTGCTGCAGCACGTCTTCTACTGATTGCCCCTTGAATCCTTCCATAGCCTTTTGAAATGGGTTCCATGACGATCCCTAATCAAAATTAAAGAGGTATCAAATCTGCATCCATTCTATAATAGAATAAGATGTCTTAAATTGTCACAGTTTACGAATTGTTCAATTCATTCTCAAACAAGGTCAAAGATCTCAATGCAGTAAATAGCCATCCTTTATCTTCTCAACTTACCAACTCTTTCAATAATCCCCTATACAGTAATCAAAGAACCGATAAACCATGCGGCCAACAAAAAGATCCATCATGATGCCTGAAGGCAATGATGAAACTTCTAATAACTCACAATAGTCACCAAAATGGATTCTTTAGATACAATCACAACTTACCAACTCTTTCATTAATCCCCTAAACATGAATCAAATAATCGATACACCATGTGGCCAACAAAAAAAAATGAATTACAATGCCCGAAGGCAATGATGAAACATCTAATAAATCACAATAATCACCAAAATAAATTCTTTAGATACAATCTAACAACACTAGTTCTTCATTGACATTCATGGCCTGTGAACATAATTAGACTCTACATCATTCTTTCATATGAATAAACATAAAAAATACCACATAAATACCATCTTCATATTTACTCTTAACAACAAATAGTCTCCTTATTACCTCATTGCCTCTCTCTCATACATAATAAAGCACTAAAACATACATAAAAACACAATCTTTATATGTACTATTAACAATAAAAGTCTCATTACTACCTCACCATCTCTCTCGGACTTGCCCTTGCCACCAAGTAAGCAAACCGGCGAGACTTGGTGGCATTTTATCCGCAACGGCCGGTGCTTCAGTAAAGGATTAAATTGATACTTTGAATACGAAGTCGGAGCAGAAACGACCAGTGCAGGTACCAGAACCGGGAAACATTGCCGGGTCGGCCTCAAAGAGGTCTGGACAGACACACAAGGTCGACCGGGGCTCAGGTGAAGGCAATTCACCATTTATCGACTCACTAAACGCATCAAATCTTCAAAACCCTAAACTGTACCAAGAAACGAACTAATTAAATTAACAAATATTACGAACCAAACTCAAATCTAATGAGCGACAACTATAAGACAAAATAATATGACTAAATAATTCAAGATAAAACGTAGGG
>CAODLS012078013.1:0-16710 GCA_948243855.1 Flueggea neowawraea
CTTTGGCCCAAACTCTTCCGAAATTACAATTCAACTATTTGCCAAATATCAAATTTAGTCCTCGCTTTTCAACCAATCACATATCTTCTTTTTGTTCCTAATTTCCAGATTTGAAATCAACAATCCCAGTGGCAATTTCGGCAACCAACCCGTGACTTCCAGTTTTCATCCAATCAAAATCATCATCCTTCTTCCTTATTCATCCACAACCCAGAAATCATTCAACAAGTCCAGATTTTTTTTCACTCATTCAACAAACTCCAAACATCCAAATCGGTTCAACACAAAGCCACGGTACAAGCCATTCAAAACCAACCAAAATCATACCAACGGAGGCTACGGTAACAAGCTATGAATATCCAACAATTCAACTGATGCAAAACAATTAATGGAAGTAAAGGAAATAAGTCTTGAAGTTGAAGTTTACCTCAAGGTTGAAGAAGAAGATGCACAACAACGAAGAGAGAGAGAGAGACGAAAGAGAGAGATTGAAGTGAGAGAGAGAGAGAGAGAGATGGAGTGAATGGCAGAAATGATGTGTAGTTGACTTAAAAATGACAAAAAAGGGATGGCAGAATGGGCACAACATGGGTTGTTCTGACAGAGAAAGAAAAAAGAGTTGACACCAAACGACAGCCTTGAGACGTGGACGTTCATTCCAAACAATACGTAGCTTGACACTGAACGACACATACGTGACGCGGACGACAAAAGAAAGTAGACCAAATGGCGCGTCGTTTCCCGTAGCTTGACACGAAACGACAGCATGCACACCTACCAAACGACCTGCAGCTTGGCTGCTAACGACAGACGATCGATCGTTCAGTCTTCTTTTTTTTCAGATTTCATTTTCAATTTTTTTCCACCAATTTTCACTTAATAATTTATTTCCAAATCCCTCCGAACCTTCATTAATCACTAATTAACATTTTAAACACAAAATTTACCCTTCAATCACTAAAAATAAAATTTCAATTTATCCCAAATTTAATTATTAAAATAAAATAATAATTACAAAAAAAATATGGGATATTACAATACCAACATTTTTGGTTAAGGACAAGTCAAATCATATAAATTGTGTATGACAGATAGTGAGTCATATCCGATAAGATCAAACAATACTTCCAAGTATTTGACTATAGTAAGTTTATAAACGGTTCAAATATCATACATGTGTCACTGGTAAGCAATGTCAGATATCTCACATATTTGAGTGTGTGGTAAGAAAATCATTCCATATAATATCATATATGCATGTATCAAGAAAAAACTATCAAAATTGACATAATTCATATCACATATCAAACAAGTGGAGACACCTCCAGTTTTTACTCACCTATTCTCTAATATGTGCTAAGCACCAATGACTTCTAGTTTCCTAATCTACGCATATTTGGGTCATTTGGATCTACACAGTATTAAAATTACATATATTAATATTAAATACTTTTTTATGTACAATTATATACTAGTTCTTTAGTTACAAATTCTTAGTCAATTAAGTCACTGTGTCCTAACAAATGATGAGAACTTTGAATTCAGTTAATTTATGAGCTAATTATATTTCCTACTTATAAGGACATGTTTTGTGTCTCATTATATTGTCTGCTATCTATAATTCTAGGCCAAACCCTTTTTCCTAAAGCACATCAAACAGTCCCTACAATTGATGTTTCATATTAGTTTCAACTAAACAATCTATGATCATTGCAAGTTATCTAGATCTACATATTTCCAATTAAGTTTCTATATATTTTATCTAAAATTAGACATCCTAATCTTGTACATATAAAATAATAGTTCTAAATCAATTTTGTATGATTTTTTGTGAATTTCTAAAATCAAACTACAAGTTGCCCTGTTTCTATAGTAGGATAGATTGAACATCACCTAATGTTGTGGTCATCTTGCAGCCATATTAGCTCTAAATAGTATTCTGTAAATTTTATAAAAAAAATAGTACAAACATAGATTTCTAAACATATAACATAGCTTTCTAATTCAGACTATACAATTTGTGGTAATTTTTCAAAATTATAACTCCTTAATAGAACAATTTCAATTAAGTAGTTTATAGTCTATTGCGCTTAAGTCACGTTGTACAGAGTTACCACTAAACTTTTCAGAAATATCCTAACACATATAAGAACAACTTTTGTGGCCATCAAGTATTTTTGTTATGACTATTAATATCAAAGTTCAAAACTAAATAGTGTTACTGTAAAACAAGGCACTTTCTGAACAAATGTCAATTCCATTTTCCTAACTCATAGCACACAATCTCAATCACCATGATATTTTATAGGCTAATATAAGACATATTCAGTAACAAATTTCATGTTTTGAGGTTCTTCAAAATCAATTTCTAAGGACACTAACATTGTTATCCAATTTCAAAGTAGAAACTAAAACCCTAGACAGACCCATCAACCAATTCATCAAAATCTATATCTAATCATGTTCTGATGCAATTATCTACCAACCAAAACTCTGTTGGTCCCGAGAATGATACTCCAAATGGGGGTGAATTGGAGTTTTATAGATTTTAAAAACTTTGTAGAAATTCTTTTGCAAACTAAGACAAATAACAAAGTTCTTTTTCAACCAGAATCAAAGTTAAATGTCGAAGCAAATAAATCTCCAATTCACAATCAATATAGTCCAATTCACAATCAATATAATACAAATATAGAGTAAAGTAGAGAGAGTAAGAGAAGAGAAAAAAATCCAATTTATAGTGGTTTAGTCTTCTTTAACTTACATCCACTCCTCTAGAATCCCTAGAGAATTTCAATCACTATCTCCTCACTTCCGGATGGAGGAAAATCATTTACAACTTCTCTTATTTTTAAGGATTACAAGGAAACCTTTACAACCTTTAGTTTTTGCAGGAATCAAACTAGGAAACATACACTCTCTTGTTTTACAGGGAAACAAAACAAGAAAAATCTCACACTCTTGTTTTTCAAGGCTCAACAAGAAAACCTATCTAGCCATTAACCAAATACTTTGACTATTACAAAATGTTTTCTCAAAACACTGAATTTATGCACAACCCAACCCTAGAATAATAGCAAATGAAAATATCAATAATGGGTATAAAATGAAAAATTAAAAAATAAATGAGAAATAAAGATAGCAAAGTGTAGCCAAGGTTTCTCTCACTTCTTCTGATATTGGGGAAGCCCTTTTATAGCCTCTTTGAAGTTTGTTGCTTTTGGAATCAAGAATATAGTCGTTGTGGGACAAATCCAAATGTTGTACAACCTTGAAATCATCATATTTACGTGCTTAAGAAATATTATGTGACTAAGTCTTGCATTTTACACGCTTAAACTTTTATTTACGTGCTTAGGGTCCACCTTGAAGACACTGCATCACTTCTGGGACTTCTTTAAGTGCTTAGGGTTGAACTTAAGTGAAAAGATTCACACTCCAAAATGGGAGGGGGTGAATTTGAGTTTTAAAGAGTTTAAAAACTTTGTTGAAAACTTTTGCAAACTAAAATAAATAACAAAGTTCTTTTAAACTAAAATCAAAGTTAAATGCGAAAACAAATTAAAACCAAAGATCCAATCCACACATAACAATATAAATCAAATGCAAATGGAAAGAAAGTGTGAGAGAGAGAGCAAGGGAAGAGAGCACAAATCCGATTTATAGTGGTTCGGTTCTCCTTGACCTACGTCCACTCATCTAAATCCCCTAGAGAATTTCAATCAACTATCTTCCTCACTTCCGAGTGGAGGGAAACCATTTACAATGCTTATTTATACAGGATCAACAAGCAAAACATTACACCGTATTTGTGTGGGGTCAACGAGAAAACTAAATATCTAGTTTTTGTGGGCTCAACTAGAAAACCAAAATCACTTGTTTTCAGGACAAAACAAGTAAACCAAACCTCTAGTTTTTGCAAGTAACAAACTAGAAAATCTACACCTCTAGTTTTCTAAGGCTTACTAGCAACCACTCTTGTTTTTCTAAGGCTCAACAAGGAAACATATCTACCCAAGCAAACAACCTTCATTGATACAGAATCAACCTAAAATAATAGATATTACAAGCTAAGTGAGAACTCTTACAATTTTTTATTCGGGTGCAAGAATAAACCAACCTAGGATCTACCATTGATCCCAACCTCCCAAACTCTCTATTTCATACAAGAAATCCCTCACCAAACAGAATAAGAATAATAGATACAAGTAATTGATATATGAAATAAGCACAAATGCACTTATATCACCAAGAACAATGAATAATGCTAGAATTGAGGTTGTAAAGAGTTACAGATGCATTGTTGTATCTCTTTTGACTATTTCTGGAAGTGTATTTGTACTTTCTAAATTATTTATAGCCGTTGTGACTCACTTGACAGTCGTTGGAGTGTGAAATCAATCTTGATTTTCTTTCTTTTTTAGTGCTTACTCGAGTAAAAAAAGAGTCCACTAGAGTAACTCCATCTTTGACCTTCATAGTTGATATCCTACACTTCACTTACTCAAGTAACAGATTGCCTTACTCAAGTAATCGACCTTTGTGACCGTTAGACTTTGATTTCCTTCCATATTAGACTTGATTGCCTTTGATCTCTTAATTTCCAAAACACACTTACTGGAGTAACATAAAACCTTACTCGAGCAACTCCAATCTTTGAGCACTCTGTTTAAATTCTAGAACACAATTACTCGAGTAACACAAGATCCTGCTTGAGTAACAATTGAATCAGTGCACCCTCTAAAGCAACCACTTACTCGAGTAATTTTTTGACTTACTCGAGTAACTCAAATTTTAGCCTTCGCACACTCGAGTAAAAAATGATTATGCTCAAGTAACCTCCTCTTCTAGTGACACTCTGGTCCTTAGACTTACTTGAGGAACTCTGATTTCTACTCGAGTAACTCATGTGTTGGTCGAGTGACTTTATGCCTTGGTCAAGTAATATCTGGAACTTCTTTCTCCTAGATAACCCACTTACTGGAGTGAGATTCTAACTAGCTCGAGTAGCTTCATAACTCTTCCATCTTCTGGACAGTGCACTTAATCGAGTAACTGTTAAGCTTACTCGAGTAACACATATTTTCTTCTAATATCTGTCTTTTGGCAACCTTGTTTAGTATTGTAATTTATGAATATATTTACCAACTTTTGTTCATCATCGAAATTTATGTGGATCTAAATTTAAACCATCATTAGTTCAACAATCTCCCCTTTTTTGATGTTGACAAAACATTGCAAATTTTTAAGTCTCCCTCTAAGAAGATGCATATCTAGAAAAACACAAAATTTTAAAAATGATCAAGGCATAAATACCTTGTCACAAGGGTTAGTTCAATAATCATAATAAAAATGCCAATTGTTCTCCCCTTTTTTGTCATAATAAAAAAAGTAGAACATTATAGAGAAGCAAGAAAGCCCAATCAAGTAAAGAGAATAACGTCCAAACTAATGCAAAGAATGAAATAGCCATAACACATTAGCATCCAAATGCATAACCAAGGTCAAATAGATATACATAACCAAGTTCAAATAACAAGACATAACCAAGTATTAACACCAATAATGCCTAGTTCAAGGAAAAGAAATAAAATGCAAGTGATGCATATGAGAATGTCGATCCATTTCGGAGAGGCAATAAAACATAGAAATCATGGCACATGAGCGGAAGTGGCCGATGGACACAAGCAACTAATCTTATCCCAAATTTTGTGCAACAAATCAAAAACCGTCCCTAACACCTTTTTCATAGTGCTAACCTTGGAACCCAAAGAAGAAACTTGATCATTGAGTTCTTGGAACTCCCTTGCACTAACCATAACTCGGTCAAAATCTTGAGTAGCATAGGCGCTAGTTTGCCTCCCACTTCTTGAACTAGGGATAGTTATATAAATAGGTGGAGGAAGTCTAACATTGGGATGAGCAAAACAATTAATGTCCCTTCGAACATGTGGCCCATAAATCCAACCTATAGTGAGTGGGTTGATCATCCTCATATTGGAAAAATTAACATTGGTGAACCTCTATTTGTGAGGAATCGTGATATAATCTTGCCCTGAAAGAGGGATATTGTGCATCCAAAGAGTCTTAGTGATCAACACACCATAAGACAACCCTTCCTTCTTTTTATGTGTGTGGTAGCCAGTCTTGTGAAGAAGCTACCACTTGTGCTTCATCCATCCCATAATCAAGAATGCAAAATTGACTTGAAACTCCTCAACCAAGTACAACAAGATCTCAATATTGGTCTTGCTCACATAGTTTTAGGTATCTTTCTTTGGAACAATGCTTCGATTTACTGCATAGTGAATCATTCTTAAATTACCTAGCAAATTAGTACCTTCCATTCTAACATATTCCCCAACTTCAACTGCTACAATGGATCAACGTAACTCTTTCCTTTTTGCCAATGTATACTTTTCTGCTTATTCAATCTCATCATCTTCGGTGGCCTCGCTATCACTTTCTTCATTACCCTTATCAATATCATTTCCCTTTCCGGTTGGTCTAGCTCCACCATCTAGAATTGAGAACCATTCACATAGACATCTTTTCGATACCATAACCATCTTACCACAAACCCATGATCTCAAGACAATACCATCTTCTACGGATTTTTTCACGAATTCTAGATTAGCATAGAACTCTTTAACAAAGTCCTCATAAATCACATCAATATATTTCAACAATTCACTAAGTCCATACTGTATAAACACACTCTCCAAATCATAATCTGCAATTCGTAGACTACTATAATAAAAAAATCATTGAAGGCATAAGGTTTTCTCTCTTGAGTACCTTGTTATAGACGTTTTATGCCCTCAAAGAGATGAATCGAGGATGGAGTAGAGGAGCATCATCACTAGGAATTGAGCTAGACATAGGTTGAGATGAGGAGGCGGCCTGCTTCTTTTTGGTGACTGATTTGGTCCTTTGGAGGCAAGGTAGAGGTGAGGAATCACTGTCTTGTTCATCTAAATGTCGCTTATCAGTTTGTTTGGTTCGTTTCTTGGGTTGTTGAGACATTTTATGGGAGAAATCAGACTTTGAAAAGTTATTGGCAATTTTTTGTGGATTTTTGGGTTTTTTTGGAGTGATTTGGTGATGAAAATGTGTTTAAAGGATGGGGAATTGATGATGGATGAATGGGCTTTATGTGGTTTTAACAATTTACTCGAGTAGGTTTGAAAATATGGAGAGAAAATAGAGAAAGCTTCGACGGGTTTGAAGGAGAGAAGTGCGAGAAAGTGACAGAAGAGAAGGTTAAAAACTGACTTGATGCTCGGTTACTTGAGTAAGGCCACTTTTTACTCGAGTAAGAATTCCATTTCACTTGCATAACTATAAAGGTTGCTCGAGTTAGTTTGCACCCAATGCTACATCTGATGCCAACATTTACTCAAGTAACTGTCCTTGTTACTCGAGTAAGTCATACTCCAAAACCTAGAATCTTTTCACCACATCCTCGATCACTCAAGTAATTCCCATTGTTGCTTGAGTGACTTTCATTTTAAACCCATAAGTTACACAAATGAGTTACTCACTCATATAACTCTTAGGTTCCTCAAGTAAAACCTTCCTGAAACCCAAAACTTTTCATTCTTTCGACATCCAAACATATACCATGATGAGCTTTGAGACTCATTTACCCAATTGGATCAGTTTACTGTGAGTGAACGCATATGAATGCAACAAAGATAATGCATAAATAATATGAACAATCATCATCAAAGATTATTCACATCACACATGCCCAATCAGAGACGAATAGAATTAAAACTTTCTTTATAAAGGGATTTTGTAAAAATTTCAGTCAATTGATAATTTGTTCTAACAAATTTTTAAAAAAATGTCACTTTTTTGCACATGACACATAGAAAATGATGTCTAATATCTATATACTTTGTTCTACTATGCAAAATGGGATTTTAGCTCAAATTAATAGCATTAGTATTATCACAAAAGATAGGAATATTCTTAAGAACAATACCATAATGGAGCAATTGGTTTTTAATCCACAACACTTGGTCACAAGAGCTTCTCATAGCCACATATTTAGATTCGGCCATGGAAGTAGCAACACTAGTTTGTTTCTTGCTTACCTAAGATATCAAACATGATCCTAAAAAATGACATGTACCACTAGTACTATTTCTATCTAATTTGCAACCATCATTGTTGTGTTTCTTATGCTAATAAACAACATCAAACGCAGCAGAACAACAAATAATATCACACAAGAAACATCTAGGAACATTGTATGTAATCATAATTAATAAAAATGAGGTCGAATATATGTACCTTTTAACTTAGCGAATTGCTTTTCTCCAAAAGCAGGAATTGCCGAATTGCTTCCTTTGATTTGTGTTGTGCCAAATGCAATTGACAATAGGGACTGCCAAAAGATGACTCCTCTTTACTCACTCACACACACAAGATTGTTGATTAGGCTAATGTGTGCTAGCACTTCTTTTAGAATCTCTATTCTAAAACTCACAAAGTAATTTTCTCTCTTTGAAAGTGGCACTCACTAATTTGGCTTTGCCTTGGAATGATTGAATGGCAAGGTGCGCATCCTATTTATAGGCATATGAGAAGGCCTAGATAGGTAGCACTAAGGAGCCGAAATTGCTCTTCTTTGCCTTCTAAGAATTCAGTCTCTTCCTATTTTAGAAAATGTGTGCCGAATTCTTATCCTAGTCACACTAGGATTTGCTTTCTTTGTCCTACAAGAATAAAAACTTCCTAATTAATTTTGTCACATACAAATTAGGGTTTTTACTTTCCTTGTCAAACAAGAATAAAAATCCTAATTAGTCATGGACTCCTAATTAGTAATTGCTTGTGCCAAATTCATCCTTGTCACACAAGGAAAATGATTCTTAAAAAATAGGAAAGAGGAGTCGAATTTCTCCCTTCCTTTTTAGGTTTGGATGCCGAATTTTCTCCCTCCAATTTAAGTTAGGAAAGGCCAAAAATTACATGGGTTTTATTAATATTATTAGACTTTTAATTATATGATACATTATCATAAAATAAATCACTCACATTGGTTGAATTATGTCACACATAATTAAATAATTATAACCATGATAATTGTTGATTTTTATTAAAAGCTCATTACATTAATCGACTATGTATTAAATCTTATTTAACACATAAATTATAAAACCCTAAATCATTATTGATTAATCAAATTAATCATCTTAATAATTTAATTACTACAAAGAGAGAACCTTTGTAACCAATCCAGATCTTTATTGTGTAAGATCCTGTAGGTTCATTCAATGTTGGCAATGAGCCTAAAATTAATTTAAAACCCATAAATCATAATTGGTCTATAGCAAGACATTATGATTACCCAAATTGAAATGAATGTCAATTACGAATCAACATAACCTAATGACAATCTTATACAACCCTTTGCCTCTCAATATCAGAATTAGCATAAGGCATGGAACGAGTCACCCTTATTTATGCTAAAACATTTCCTTGATATATAGGTGATTCTGACTAAATCGAACAAATGATAACACTTATCACTTTATTTGGGTGTAGCCACACACTACTCAGTTTCACTAGTCAAATGGCCAGTGATATCTTCTCTCTTTTCGAGAGTGGTAATCCATTCACTTCACTCATGTTCCTTAGCATGACTCATGGAATACCCAATTAGGTAATCCACTCAACATACATTTAGGTTCTGATGAATCCGACCTTCAGGATTTTTTGGATTTTTTATTGCACTAAATCCATCAATTCTCTAGCAATTCTCCTCAGGGTTTTCATGATCGGATTTGCTCCTTCCTTGATGAGAATTTGATGTTCAACCAGCGTCCTGTCCAACCCTAGCATCTCGTGATACTCCTAAGGAAAGAAATCTTTGAACTCTTCGTCGAGGAGGCCGCTTAAGTATATTACCCGAGGGTCATCCTGAGACCCCAAAGTGATCTCATCGAATGGATCATAAGCCTGTGGTTTTATCTTCTCGGCCATGTGGGCCAAACTTAAAGAGGTAAAACAATTTTCAAAGTATTTCCTCGGAAGCTCCTCCTCTTCAATGCAGCCAAGTTCACAAGTTTCATGTACTTGAATTTTCTTATATGATAGTTTCGGTCTTGAGGACCAATATCTACTGCATGGAAGCCTAGATTGTTGCCATGCTTTCTTCGGGTGGCTCATGCATGAAAGATGAGCTTTCTTCTCCACAATTTCTACAGTGGACGACTCGGCCTCACTACTCTTTTGGCTCAAAATTTTAGGTTCAGGGCAATCTTCCTCGCCCACTTGCTCATGGACTCTCTTGTAGTATTCCAGCAATAATGGTTGCCTTGTCGGAGGGACCTTTATTGCATCATCATCCTCATTTGGTAACCCCTCTTTTAGGGTCAGACTCACCATTTGGAAATCATAACTTCGCCAGTGTGGGATGAGGGCTCCACCTACAATGCCAATGTTAATAACATAAGTCTCGATATGTTTAACATCTGGGACAACGTACATTGTTTCAACATTGTAACCATTAAAAAAAAAAGAGCCTTTGGTGAAGGGTCAAGGATACACACATGTTTGTGTGTATCCAGTCTCGGCATATCAAGGCATTAAAAGAAGGTTATTTTATGTCAACGACATAGAATACTGCATTTCCTTCTTTTGTTCCTACTCTTATATGAATGGCCAAGACTATTAGTACTCGGGTTGCCCTTCCAGCAAAGCTAAGAACATTCGAGTTTGCGAGTACTAGGTCTTTCTTAGTCTTTTTAACTTCAGACAACATCTTTAGGGGTAATAGATTAATAACATCTCCTCCATCTATGAGGATTTGTCCGATCTCTGTCCCATTAATGACAGCTTTTTATAATGAATGTACTTACCCAGGGTTTGTTTTGAAGAGTCATCGGTCTTCTCCACTATGGCCACCTCGGCCACGACTGTTGAGATGTCCTCAACATCTTCTGGCCTCGATCCTCCTTAATCTGGCCCAGTTCGGTAACTTGTTGGAATATGAAGACCATATTTCACTCAAAGTCCTTACCCTTCTCGAGTGGTGGGAAGTCATCCCGAAGGATCTAGAAGTTTTTGGCCTCCACCATGAATTCAGTGTCATAATTTGACTTGGTATGGGACCTCTTGGCAACATCGGGTTGGCGCGAACTAGGCTCAAGTTTGCTCGGAGTCAACTTCTCGACCTTGAACATTTTAGCATGATTGTCCTATTCTTGCTTCCTCTTTAGCTCGACCAAACACCTGTATCATCGGCATTTTTTAGTTTGACTCATCTTTTGCGACCCTGGAGGTGAAATCATTTCTCTGAGTTCGAGCTGGACCTTGTTCCAAACCCTCCTCTTAAGGTTTTTTTCTCTCCAACCTCGGCCTCTTCCCTAATTTCACACTTGAGGATGATTTAGAGGTCATCTCGACTTTTTACTCTTGTGGATGAGGTTGGAAAGGACCAAAGTAATATGGAGTTGACCTTTATTTCTTCCTCCTTTGGATAGGCCTTGAATACTCCCTTGGATGCAGTGGTGCCTTATCAATTCTTATTGTAGGAAACCTAACCGAGGAAAGGATTTATCCCTGCCAGGTGATCTGCTGAGTGGCCACAATTTACTCCAACTTGCCAGTACAGTGGTTGCACAAACTTGCGGCTTGGAACACAATTCTAGCGCCTATTTGTATCAGGGCTAGTTGATCAGCCTCATTGGCCTCGACTTGCTTCTTATTTGATCCTTTCTCCAAAACTTAAAGTTCTAATGGGAATTCGACCCTTGAAGAAATAGATTCCGTCGAGGTGCCATTTGTGCATAACTTGGGCCACCTAGGTACCCCAAGCATTATGCCACCTCTTCTTCATTTGGAAGGTCGTACCAGCTGTAGGCCTATGAAATCTGAGGAAGTGTAATAAATTATTGCACTAATAAATAGTGTGCAATGTGATCACGTGCCAACGGTAGTAGTGGTCTAGCTCGGGGTCATCGAAGTGTGGAAATAGGAGGACTCCCATCTTGACCAACCTGTTGAACAACGTTGTCACGACCCAGTGCGGGCCCGCGACCGGAGTAAGAGGTGAAACGTTTATGAGATCCTGACCAATCTCGCATAAGCCTCACATATCACAAATTAATACCCAAAACATTTGTTATTTAAAAAAAAATGATAGACTAAACACAAATCATAATAAAATATCCAAAACATCTATATATATATATATATATATATATATATATATATCGTAATATATATATATATATATCGTAATATATCAAAGTATGAAAAGAAACCCAGTAACTCGACAACATCCCGGTGTAGAGCTCTATCATTAATACATAAGAGCATGATCAAAAGAGCGTCACTAACCAAATGACACCTCACTGGTATCCAAAATCCGAAAAAGTTTCCGAAGCAAAAAACGATGAACCTGCGGAATAAAATCAACAGTAGACATAGAAAGAAAGGGGGCCAGGGCCTAGTGAGGGAAAACACTCTAGACCTCCTCATACGTGTCTCACAAAGACTTCTTTGAAAACCATTCAAAAATACCATATGCAGGTACAGACACATATATACATATATACACGCTATAGGTAATAGCTTTTTTTAAATCATTTCGAAATCGTTTGCAAGCAAAGCATCTAGCAAGCATGAAAACATACTTAATAATCATTTCGATTCTTAAACCATGTTTTCATATTTAAAACATATGTCTTTGATAAGGGACCATAATCATGGTTGTGCTCGTGCCACCATATAACATGGGTGATGTGGACTCGGCCACTATCATAAAAATTCACGTGTTGGATCAGAACATGTGGCTACCGACATCCATGGTAGCTGGAATTTCATAGTACATATATCATTGGTATACTAAAGGCTACTTTGACCCCGTAGTGTAGGTGTCACGTATCATAAAAACAAAACCATAATCTTACATAGCATAAATCATAGGCATGCAATTTATCATTTGAAATCATAGGAAAGATATATATATAATACATACATACATAAATATATATATATATATATATATATATATATATATATATATATATATATATATCAATTTCATAAAATATAGTGTTGATTATAAAAATCACATAATCATTTTATTCATTTAACCAATCCTTAGATTAGTCTATTTTCTATAAACATGTTTAGCACATCATAAACATGATATAAGTTTCAAGACAACCTATACGCTTGAAGATGTTATCCACTCACCTGGATGTACAAGCTGAGTCACCAGTCAAGCCCTACTAGTCGGTGGTTGGCCTCGCTGGCAGGAACAATAAGCTGAACATGAACAACATGACATACATCAAAATATGGTATTGTGGCCATACCAAATGCATGATATGCAAATGCAATGCAAACTTCCATAGACACTGAAAACATATATCGAATGTGAATCCATCACTATCGATCATAAATTCATAATCTTCTCAAAATTACAATTTGGTTGTCGGGCACTGTAACATTACGTTTAAGTCCCCAAAATATTTCCAATTTAATATTGAGCCTCAAACAATCCAAAAATCAATAATCAATCATATAAATCCCAAAAGCATATCATTTAAGTCACCAAATAAACCAAATAGCATTTTAGTCCCTAAAATGCCAAATATCACTTTTGGTCCTCCAATGACAAATTACCAATTTAGTCTAACTTTCGATTCAACCGATAAAAATCAATTCTAAGCACCCACATTTGTTGATCTTAACCTCAAGAACTTAAATATACAATTGATTTCTCAAAAACAACTCCAAATTAACTTGAATTCATCCAAAACCGAACTCAACCCTAGCCCAACCAATAACTCATCAAATATGTTGATTCAATGCTCAAATCGTGTTCATTTAACCTCAATGAAGCCTAATATAACAACCCTAAGCAATCATTAACTCAGAATCATTAGAAAATCATAACCTTAAATTCGGCCAAAAACGGATTTTATGAATTAATGCATGAAAGATAAGTTAAATCCAAGACAGAGAATTAATCTTACCTCTGAAAATGGTTAGGAAGGATGGACGAACAAGGAAGAAGAGTTCCAGATGATTTTGGAGCATTTTGAGTGAGAGAGGAGTGAATAAATGAGGGAAAATGGGTTGTTGAGTGCTTTAAATGAGTGTGTCACGCACCTAACGTACGTCGTGTTGGAGTCAACGTACATTGTACGTTTCACAACGTCAATGTACGTTGCCCTTTAACTCAATGTACATAATTATCAACATTGACATACGTCGGTCATCCTATCAGAATTTCCAGATAACGTACGTCTTGACCACTTACAGCTCTCATACTTAACTTCTCTCACTCCCGAACTCATCGTGACTCGACTTTAAAATTGAACTACATCTAGCCACCTATAATTACCCTCATTGAACACCAAAGTTCATCCATTTAAACTCCAATATCAAATGGATCAATTCAAATCAAATCAGTACTTTTAACCGAAAAGGGCGAGATATTACAAGCGCAATGGCCACTAAAATGGTCGGAATCATTTTCGAGGCAACACTCAAACAGGGGGATAATTCGATCAGTGAGCACTCTACATTGTGAGGAAAAGGGTTGTTATCTACCCCCATAGCCTCTTTGGACTCGGGAAATTGCAATTCCTTAGATTCCACCAAGTCTTGCAACATATTCATAAAGACTACGCAATTGTTCATCGATTGAGTCTACGAACTATGCCATTTACAAAACAAAATCCACGTAATTCTTCGAGTGGAGGAATTTTGTGAGTTCCTTTGAACTTAATTCACTTTTTCTTGACAAGCCAATCAAAGATTGAATCATTCTTATCTAAATCAAACTGAATATTTTTTATTCTCTTCTAACTTGAGGCTGACTGGTGCTTGGGCAATCTTTCGGGTTAGTGGACACTACATCGAAGAACCTTTTCAGATGTTTTTTGGCTACATCCACCTCTAAAAGGGAAGGCTCCTGAGGTTCGGTTGTCTCTTATCCACAAGGTTCCATGGTTTCCACCTCTTGATAGTACATTCCCAACATAGTATTCTTCCTAACATTCTACTCTTTGAGGATCGCTTGAAAGCGAGAAGCCCTCTTTGTAAGCTCATGCAAATCTTGGAGCACCATTCCTTCAAACTTTTTCCTAAGTTCAAAGTCCATTCCATCTTCAGCAAAATGTAGAAACTCACTCTCAAGCAAGTTTACTTGACACATGATCCTTGCCTTCCTAACTGAGTAAGGAACTCTTAAGGAGTTTCTTGAGGCTTCTGCCATAAATAAGCAAGATCTACTACTGTTGTGCTTGGGTCCCCTCGAGAAAACTGGACTTGGAATGCATACTGGATATCCCACCATGTGAAAATGGTGTTTGGCATGAAATTGATATACCAGTTGAAGGCAGTCCCAGTTAAGGAATCAGGAACAACTGCATCTTTAGGAAATCATTGCCTGAAGCTTCACCACACTGATACATGAATCATGCAATATGCTTAAGTGTGGACATTTTCCCATCCCCCGAGAAAAGTGTGAACTTGGGGACTTTATATCCACATGAAAAAGGATTATCCATGTCAATATAATCAGTATATGGCTTACGGTAAACCGTTCGATTTATCCACTACAACTGAGGTCCGTACATGCACTCGATCATGTTAGCAAGTGTATCCTAATTTACTCATTGAGCTTCCAGAGCACCATAAGGCACAAACACACCGTTGTAAGTCCCTGAGCTCGGAGGAGGATACGTCCCAGCGGTTTTTGTTACATTAGTGGATTCTGCATCCCAACCAGTGCACTTGTAGTACTAGTCGTATAAGTCGGATTTAGAAATCCAACTGGTGGATAACTGATTCCCGAGGAACCATTAAGAACTTGTGGCACTCCTGAATTGCTGACCTGAGGAGGTTCGAGCAAATTTATGTTCGGGTAAACCAGCGGTGCAGTTGTTGTACCCATGCCATGAATGTTTGAAGGTACATAAGGGTTCTAGGGAGCATTCGAAATCACCAGAGTGTTTGGAGGTACATAGGGACTCAGGAGAACACCCGAATTCACCAAATTATTTGGAGGTATATAGGGACTCGGGGGTACACCCGAATGCACCAAATTATTTGGAGTGTCGATGTTGTAGTGGGCACAGAACCTGATGGGCTTGGTCCCTAACCAGGGACTCGAATGGTCTAGGTCGAAACCAAAGGCTCAAATACTTGATTTTTTGTAACATATGGGTATCCTAATTGCCACGACCCAAAATTTGGCCAAGACCGGCGTACGAGGTGAAACGTCTAAACGAGCCCTGTAATATTTTGTTAATTTCTGATCGGATTTCCTATAGTGTTCCATTCAGTTCTGGTTTGACCTTGGTCGTTGGAGAGTTGAGTGAAAGATTGATGAGTTTTATTGGGATTACTCGAGTTAGATTTTGTGTAACTCAAGTAATATGACCCATGGATAACTTAAGTTAGCCTTGGGGATAACTCGAGTTAAGGTGCATGTTACTCGAGTAGGCCATTTGGTAACTCGAGTAATCCGTGCTTTAGGTCATGTGTCTGGGTAGTTCAACTCGATTTATCAAGAGTTGCTACTCAAGTTCGCCATGCCTAACTCGAGTTAAGCTTCCTCTAACTAGAGTTAGAGCTGGGGCCTATATATATACCCACTTGATTTCATTCGGCTCTTACTCAAATCACTCATATTGCGTCCATGAGTCATCTCTATTTGTTCTCTTTCATTTC
>CAODLS012078295.1:0-30120 GCA_948243855.1 Flueggea neowawraea
CATACAAACAAAATCATAATATTTCATAGCATAAATAGTAGACATACTTTTCATCATTTGAAATTATAAGAAAGATATATATATATATATATATATATATATATGTATATATATATATATATATATCTGTTTCATAAAACATAGGGTTTATTATAAAAATCACATAATTATTTTCTTCATTTAACCAATCCTTAGATTAGTCCATTTTCATAATCATGTTCAGCACATCATAAAACATAATAGGAGTTTCAAGGCACAACCTATACGTCTGAACCTGCTATCCACTCACCTGGAAATCCAAGCGCAATCGCCAATCAAGCCCCACTCGATGTGGTTGGCCTCACTTGCAGAAACATGAAGTTGAACATGGACGAAATGACATATATTAAAACGTGGTATTGTTGTCATACCAAATGCATGGTATGCAAATGCAAATGCAAACCCTCATAGCCACTGAAAACATATATTAAATGTGAATCCATCACCCTCAATCATAAATTCATAATCTACGTAAAATTATAGTTTGATTCCCGACCACTGTAAAATTACATTTTAGTCCCCGAGATTTGGCAAATTTCATAACAGTCCTCAAAGTATTCTCAAATCACCAAGAAGTTCTTCATAAGTTAGAATTCCTAAATCTATCCCTGAACTCTCAAAAATTACACTTTAATCCTTACTTGTAAAATTACAAGTTAGTCCCCAACTTTTCAAAAATTACAACTCTATACCTTAACTTTTCTAAAAGTACAATTATAGAGCTCAAGTTTCTGAAATTACAAATCTGACTTCAACTTTTTAGAAATTACAAAAATGGTAAACATAAAGTTTCATTCTCAAAAATACAAAACTTTCGACTCGATCAATACCCGATGTTATAATCTATCCACATTGCCCCTAAACACCTTTATAAACATTAATCAATCATCAATTCCATCAAACAAACTCCAAATCGCTCCAAAAATCATAAAAATCGAACCTAACCCTAGCCAACACAATAACTCATCAAATCTCATCATTCAAGGCTTGAAACAAGCTCATCTAAGCCCCATCTAACCCATACAAGCATCCTCTAACATCAGAACATCACAAATCATCCAATAATTGAAGCCCTAGCCCAACTCGTCCAAATGCAAAACCATGAATCAAAAGCATGAAAGATGAATCAAAAATAAGAAAAGAATAATAATCTTACCTCCAAATATGATTAGGAACATTGAGAAAGCAATAAGGTAGTGAGAGGATCGATCTGAAAGTGAGAGAGAGTGAAAAATGCAAATGGCGGATGAAATAGTCGGGGTTCGGATATATATAGAAAATGGAGGCTCATGTACGTGAATCTAAGGTTAAAGCACGTACGTTAACGAGTTAAAAATCATGTTCTGAAACTGAAAATCCCAACCTCACGTATGTCACCCCCAAATCTCACGTACTTGAATCATCCTAGAACCCAGCTCACGTTTGTGACATCTATTTCCCACGTACATGAGTTATGCCTGCCTTACGTACGTAAGATGCTTTGTTTCTGCCTTCTTTACTTCTCTTCCCGAATCATTTCCAACACTTAACAACATCCAACCTAACATGATTTCATCATACACCATCCACTGGTATTCCCAAAAGTCCTCCATGCCAAATTCGAAAACTATAGGGATCATAATTGGAAAGTACGAGATATTACAAATATAGCCTTAGGTATACCATTGTGAAGGTCGATGTCAAGACCCATAGCGAGCCTGTGACCGGCGTATGAGGTGAACCGTCTGTGGGAGCCCGATCCATCTCGCACATGCCTCAAAGATAAGAACATATTACCCAAACAATTCAGATTATAAAACATTTGTTAAAACATTTAGTAACCAAAAACATAGTAAATCAAATATATATATATATATATATATATATATATATTTATATATCAAAAATAATAATGTGAAACACAGCGGAAGTCTCAAAATAAAAGCCGAAGTGGCAACCCGGTAACCCAAGTACATCCTGATGCGGAGCTCTATAAAACAAAAGACAAGCCAGGACAAAAGGGCATTACTAACCAAAAGATGTCTCATTGGAGTCTGGATGCTGACAGTTGCCAAAGCCAAAAATTTGTGAACCTATTTAATAGGAATCATGTAAACAAAGAAACAAAAGGGGTCAGGGCCCAGTGAGGAATAACACTCCTGATCGTCTCATACGTGCCTCACAAAGACTATTTTGAAAATAGTTTAAAATTACACATGCAGATATAGTTTAACATACATATATATATATATATACAAAATCCTTTCGCAAAAGGGTATACAAAGCAATCATAAAACTTAAAGGCATATAAAATGATTTTCATTTTCAGAGTCAAAATACATAGACAAATATATGGGACCAAAATAGATGGCGTGCACGTTGCACTAATAAGAAAGTATGATGACTCCGCCACAATCCATATCAAATCATATGCCAGATCAGGACATATGGCTATCGACAACCCTGATAGCTGGGTTTATCAAAGCGTTGGTATACCGAAGGCTATGTTTGACCCCCTAACAGTAGGTGTCGCATATCAAAAAACAAAAGTATACTAATATATAGTATCAAAACAGAGTATGCATAGAAACATCAAAATCATAGGAGTGATATATAGTACATATATATGAATATGTGTTATACACAACAAAAAACATATACAGTTCGAGACATAGCTATGTGTCTGAAGCTGTTATTCACTCACCTGGAAGTCCAAGTGCAAAACACCCGTCAAGCCCCACTCGTCAGTGGCTGGTCTCTCGAGCACGAACAAGAAGCTGAATAAAGCAAACATATATCGATAGATATATCAAAATCAAACTCAAATGCGGTATTGTGGTAATACCAGATGAACGAAGTGCAAATGCAGATGCGGACTCTCGAAAGACCCCAAATAATCCATAACAAATGATAACTTATCACTCTGAATCCAAAATACAACATCTACATAAAATTACAGATTGGTCCTCGACCAGTGCAAAATTATGTTTTAGTCACCAAAACTTAACAAATTACAAAATAGTCATCTGACTATATTAAGATAGCTAACTAACTTTTTTCAAGTAGTCAAAATCCCCAAAAGAGTCCCCGAACTCTCAAAAATCGACAAAATGTAAAATTACAAAACGAGTCCTAAAGGACCCCATCTTACTCAAGTAACACACTGGCTTACTCGAGTAAGACACCCCTCATCTTACTCGAGTAAGCCAGACGTGGTTACTCAAGTAAGACAGTCCTCCTCTCACTCGAGTAAGCCACACCGGTCACTTGAGTGAGATAAGGCTACTATTACTCGAGTAAGCAAACCCCTTACTCGAGTAAGACACAACCTAGAAGAATCCAAAAATCATGAAACACGATTTACAGACCAAAATAAATACCAAACACCCATATTGACTCTAAACAAAGCCCTGAACACGAATCTAGGGTCAAAACCAACAAAGCAACTCAGAATCACCCTAGATAGACCAAAAATGAAGCTAACCCTAACTCAACCAATTTCTCATGAAATAGGATGATTCAAAGTTTAAATCATGTTCCCTTAAACCTCAAAAAACTCAGAGCTAGCAACCCTAAGCATCCATTAACTCAGAATCATCCCGAAAATGCAAACCCAAATGCAAACTCACCCTTAAGCATGAATCCGAATATAAAGACATGAAATGGATGAAATAAAAAGACTAGATACGTAATATTAGCTCTAGAAACAAAATGGGAACAATGTAGGGCAGTAGGACCGCGTTTCGTACCCATTTGAGTTAGAGAGAGAGACAGTCGAAAATGAGGTGAGAGAACTGAAAGAGTTTAGTGGGGGTATTTATAGACCCCTGTCCAAAACAGTGCCTCCACTAGAGTAATCAGCCTGCATCGCTCGAGTAACACCCTGCTTACTCGAGTAACATATCATGTTACTCGAGTAACACCTTTCCCAGGTGTTCTTCATGTTCATCCAAGAACACGGCTTACTCGAGTAACACAAAAGCTTACTTGTGTTACTCGAGTAGTCCACAACTCAGCTCACTCGAGTAACGCACGAATGCTTACTCGGGTAACACCTCTCACAAACATAAATCCTCAACTCAACACTCGTAACGATCAAGATCGAAACGAAACCAAACAGAAGACTACAGAGAGCCTTACCGAAATCCGACTGGGGTATTACAGTTGAGTTATCAGGGTATGTGGTAATCGTGTTTCTAGCTAACACACGTGAATTATTTTCAGGAGGCAAAAGCCCACCTCATGCGTTAAACTTGTCTGCTCTGGACGTAAACGTTTTAGTAAATGTATTCTAAAAATTATAATTACTATTATATATTTTCATTTCTATGTATTTTGAGTCCTCTCATCTGATTCTGGTTTCGTTAAATTTTTATATATGTTTTGTTTTCAGTAAATATTTTGGAAATAAAATATTTCATCCAATTTATTTATTTAATTTGTTTGACTATCTGTTGTTTGTATTGTTTGCGAAGGATTTCAAAATGAATTTTTGAACTACTATAAATATATGTATGAGTGTGTACTAATAGTATACGTTTGTATACATGTATGGTATTATTCTTTAAAACGTTTTTAAAATGGTTTAGGTGTCATCCCTCACTGAGATTTATCTCACCCCCTTCCCCTAACATCTTTTAGGCATATTTGGGCATCCAACAACAATTCATCATCTTGGTTCTCAGTGAGGAGTTACTTTTGATAGTGAGTGCCATTTCAGTCAGGCTATGTATATTCTGCAGTAGGGCTCCACACCGGATTATATGTGGGTTATGGTTCTATATTTACTATTGTTTTGTCTTTAAATAATTTCACTTATAAATAATCATTTTGTATTTCGATATTATAATAATAATTCTTTTTATTATTTAAGAATATTATTTTTAAACTGTTTAAATTTTATTAATAAGCTGTTTAATAATAAATGATATTTTGGTATAAGTTTTGTACTTTGAGGCTTGTAAGAGATGTGTCAGGCTTGTTTAGATGATTTGCCTCATACACCGACCACGTTGTCAGAGAGAGAGAGAGAGAGAGAGAGAATGGGTTTGGCTAGATGAATGTTGAGTTAAGTATGAATGGGTTTTGGATGGGTTCGATCTCGGTGAACCTTCAGACATTTACTGCAGTCTACATAGATTGAGGCAGCAATGCAATCACTGCTGTTCTGTAAGATTTTTATTATTTCGATTGAAACAGAGGAGGAATTTTTTGATTGAAATGGGTTTGATTGTTTTGATTGAAACAGAGGAGCAATTGAAAGAGACGAAGAGGTGGATTTTTCGTCTCGATATAGAATGTATGGGTTTGATAGGAAGAGATGAAGAGGTGGGTTTTGATGGTTGTGGGTGACATTCTGATTCTAATTTTATGGATTTTCGCTCGATGGTGGCACCGGCTCTTTTGGTGGTGTAATATTTGGTGGTGGTTGATTAGGTGGGTGGTGATCACAGAGACGATGAATTTTTATGGTTTTTCTATTGTTGTTGATTGCAGGTTGCAGTGATTGGGTTGGTTGTTCTTCATTGATTTTTCGTTTAAGCTTGATTTGCTTGTAATTTTGATGTTTGAATCAAAGAGAAGTTTGGTTTCTTATAAAATGATGTAAGAACTAAAAAGAGGAATATGGTTGTGTGAATTGAAAGAGATAGTGAAAGAGATGGAGAAGAAGAATAGTAGTAATGAAAATGAGGGCAAAAACGTCTTTACAGTCATGTTGTCATGTGTCCCGTTTGTTATCAGAAACGGCTTTAACGGTAGGGATATAATAGGAGGTTTTTCAAAACCAATGGATGTAATAGCAGGTTTCAATAAAACTCAAGGGTGCTAAAGTAATTTCCCCATAAAATAATTCGATAAGCTCATAAAAAAATCTTATGATCAAAATTTGTTTGTAAATAAAAAATAATATAGCTATAAAAGGAAATAAGTTCCTAAAAATATATTATTAAAATTAATCTTAAGATCTCATAAAAAAAATCTTAAGATGATAAATAATTTTCTTCAAATTCAATTTCCTATAGGATAAAGAAGACTCGTAATATATTACTTTTTCATGTCTGGAGGCACTTGGAAGAATATTTGAAGCTTGTCTTGCTCTACAATAAGGATATTGGATGCTTTAAAAACTTCATCACTTATCTAACCTTCAAGTTTGAATAATTCATTCAATACATTGCTACTAATGTCATTCATCTGGCTCTCACGATCTTTTGCCCGTGAGAATGTCGATACGTTTCTTTACCTCTTTTGGCACATCTTTCTGCCAATATTTTGGCCTTTTGCATTTTTCAATGTAGTCCTAACTGTTTCTTTGATTATATATATATACCATTCTCTTCTCCATTTCCCCCATAGTTGAGTTAATTGTATCATTTCTTAGCTCTTTATGCATGTTGTTGCCAATTGTCTCAGTTCAGTTATAGTTTAAGCATCTTTTCCAGTAGCTGATCATTGCTATCACAAGTGCACGATATTCAATTGTAGTAATAAAACCTTCAGAGTATTCCTAGGGTTATCATATCCACATGGATGAGACTAAATGTATTGATTCGAAAAGGAAAATAAAACACGAAAAGAAATGATATTTTGGCATTTTTAATAATGAACGCGAAATTTATAAAGAACAAGCAATAAAACAACCGTTAGGACTTTCGATATTCAACCAAGACTCCTATTTAATACATTTATGAATGGGTTATGGGATGTTGAGTGTTCTCTCACTATAATATCTTAAAGCATCTCTCAAATTCATTCAAGCTATGTCTACATTTATTAGGAGGGTCATTTTGGTCTCATCTAACTAAACTAGCATCATTAGGCTCTCTTGGGAGTTTCATCGAATAGCTTGTTGGCATGAATATGTCTATTACATAACCTGACAAGTTTAACGCATGTCGACCTCACTTAGCCTTCTTCTTTCAATCCTTCAACTAGATTTGTCAAAACTATCATTATGACGGCCAAACACAACAATAGTGAAATAACACATATTATTCAAATCCAACAATACAACAAATATGACATTCAAAAGTCAAGAAATAAACTACAAATATGGCATTAAAAGCTCAACCTCCATTCATAAATGTAGCAAATAGTTACAAAGGTCTACGTCTATTAGCCCTAACAAAGTATTAAAAGCTACCATGATTATGTAACACAACATAAGACAATGAACATCAACATAAATCATGGTAAAAACTCATAAGTATAAGAGGGAAAGGAGAAAAACGGGTGTAGAGAAAGCCTCTCTAGGTAGCCTTTAAGAGAAATCCTCGATTTTCAAACACGCTCTCCCTCTCTTCTTCAAACCCTAAAATAATGTTCTTCAAAATGGAAGAAGAAAGAAAGAAAAATATGTCTAACTGTTCCGAATAGCAAGTCTCGGTGGGTGTTATCCTCTAGTAATAGCTCCTAAAGGTCGTGTTCTTTCTCACACTCTCCTCTTCAAATATGCTTTCAAAGTGTGAAGCTCTTTCCATCAAGTCGTACAAATCTTGGAAGACCATGCCTTTGAAATTCTTTCGCAATTCAAAGTTCAAGTCATCCTGAGGAATTCGAAGGAATACTTTCGGGGACATTAACTTGACACTAGATTTGAGCTTGCCTGAAGCTTGTAAGGAATTCTTCTGTTGTTTCTTTCGATCTCCGCTTTAACCTAGTAAGGTCGACTATCGATGTCCCTGGGCGCTCCGAGCGAACTGTATCTGGAACGCATTTTGCATATCCCACATGTGATAATAGAATTAGGAGACAGATTAAGGTACCAATTGAAGACCGTCCATGTGAGTGAGCTTGAGAACAAGCGTAATTTTATGAATTCATTCCCCAAAACTTCACTGTACTAGTAGGTAAAGCGAGCCACATGCTTAAGGGCCTACATCTTATTGTCGTTCGATAAGAGTGTGAAATCGGGCTCCTTATTGCCTCGAGGGAAAGGATAGTCTCTGCCGATGTAGTTTAAGGTATGATTTTCGATAAACCAACAAATTATTGAGATGTAGTTGAGGGGCATATATGCGTTAAATCATATTGGCCAGTACATCTTGAGTTACCCAGGGGGAGGTTGCGCACCCGAGGAAAACAGAGGTTGCGTTCCCGAAGTAGGACCCCCAAAGGGGTGATTACTTCTATGTGTTAAGGTCGATGGGACGAACGGACTTAGATAAGTCGTGGTGACATCATACAGGTATGTCACCGATTTACCACCTCCCAAGGTCCCAGATAGTCCCTAGGTGCATGTGGTATGAATAGGTGCCTTGTCGGGGGTGTCCCCGAAAGGCTCGTGGGGTCTTCGCACGTTACCGATCGTTTACCCTTCTCTGTTGGAGCCTCGATGGCCAATTCTACTCCTTTAACAATTTGCTTTTTGAGAGGAGAATGCAAATAGTAATAGAGATGATTTAACTCTCCTACGATGTCATCGCCTTTGCGTCGTACCTGCACGTATTAGTGATTGGTCCTCCTAACAAATACTTCGGATTGTTTAGACGCTCGGGTTGTTGCATGGGTGTTTTGTTCTTTTGTGGCCTCAGTTGAGACCTGACCCAGTTTTCGGGCAAGGTAAGCCATTTGCCCATCAATGTGGTCTCCGAAGTCTTTCCTGTCGGCCAAAAACATCTCTACGAAATCATTCAACCTTTTGGAGAAATCAACTATTTTTTGACGCATCCCTGCATACAGGGTGGCTATGAGGTCCTCGTTCTCAGACCCTTCAGATCCTTCACTTTTCCTTGGGACTTTTGCGGGATTGGGAAGAGGAAACATCTCTTGGTGTGACCCCTCCGAATTTGCGTTGAGGTTAGCACTTTGCGTTGTACGCCTTGATATGCCTCTCACTATGGTCACCAAAAATCTATTCTCGAAGATTTCCTCGAAGAGTCGGGTAGCCCTCGACACGGGATTCAAGAAGTAAAAATACTAAAAGAGGTTCGATGTTGTCCATCGAACTAGGACTTTTAAAACTTGCAAGACCAACAAACGTTACGAAAAAATGATAAAAGTAAATGCAAATGAATGTAAAAGGAATTCAATTTAAGAGAGAAACCGTGAGTTTACGCTTGATTCACGAGAAAAAAATTAAGGCCATAATCAATATAAACAAGACGAGTTCAAGTCTTTGAAACTATAAAAGAGGAATGATATGCTACTGAAGAAAACTAATGACAAGTAAAAATGAAGATAATAACGAGTAGTGATTTTCTTGCATGTTCTTGCCCTATAGCTATCCCCTTTTATACATGAACTTTCCCCACTGAAATAGCCATGATTCTTGCCACGTTTTTCCATCGTTAACTCCGCACGTTTTCTATTGAACCTCCCATACTCCGATAAGTTCTCCACGTTCATCAGCACCTTATCGTACCGTAGTGGTTCGGAGAAGTTCTCCACGTCATCCAGCACCTGATCGTGGCGTAGTGGTCTCCGAGATGTTCTCCACGTAACCATTCAAGTATTGTCTCTGAATATCCTCCCGAATCCCTCTCCTCGAAAATGCAATGGACTCTTCATCTGAGTGATGGAAAGCATATCCTTCAAGATTGCCACGTGTTGTCCATCTTCTGCTTGCCAACATGCCCACATCACTTCATCTGACACTCTTGATACTCCGCATACGTCTCACTCTCCAAAAAGACAGTTGCCTCAGCAGTTGCCACGTGTGCTATTATTACCTGCATTTAATGCGGGTGACACTCATCTAAATATTTTTATAAATTTATTAAAAAGGAACTAATTTTCCAAAATTAAAACAATAAAGAAAGTCAATATGTGAGTTGCCATGTATTAGCTATATGACAGTGACTCCAAATGCACTGTGATAAACACTATCGGTGTAAGGTTACTCGTAACTGAAGATTGCTGAAGTTGTTTTACAAAACGTCTATTCAGCGTTTTTATTATTATTTTCTTAAAGTCTCCAGTTATTAGTCTTTCAGTTTTTTCATCTGTAAATTAGAGACTACTTTAAGAGTCTCGCGGGACACCTACTCAGTTTTTCACTAAATACAATTTTATTTTAATCCTCCAACTTTTATCTATTATTTCATTTAATACTTTCTACCCAAAATTCATTCAAATAAAAATAATTCATTAAAATAAAAATATTACATTAAAATAAAAATAATTCATAAAATTTAAAAATTAAATTAAAATAAAAAATTATATTAAAATTAAAATATTACAAATAAAATATTAAATATTACATTAAATTAAAAATACTACAATCTATATTTTTCACAAATTTTTTTACAATTGTATTCATGCAAATGTTGTGCAGCGGGAGTCATGTTTGACGTATCTTTGTTGAGCATCACTATGTCTTCCTTAAACTGTTGATCTTTGAGATACTCCATTTTTTCTCGTTCGATCTCGAGTCATTGTTCTTTTTCTTTCTTTCTATTAGTTTCTGCTCTTTCGAAAACTTTGCGATTTAATTCTTTCTTGAATAACATGTCGTCCAAAATGGACACAATTTCTGAGACGTCGTTTGATGTCGACTTTCCTTTCCCATGCACATTAAATAATGTTGAGTGTGTGCCACCTATTTTTAACGGTCTTCCCATAACGCTGCTCGCTTGCCTCCATCCTGTGGTTGAAGCGTGCTGCCACCGGCTTCCAAAAATAGTTGGCGTTTTGGTCGTTGGAAATTATGAGGTCTTCGAAAATAGCGATCCAACACTTAGTCAACTTGACGTCATGTGGAAGGATCCACTTTTTGTACTTGGCACCGACGTCGGGGCCGAGATTGCTTAGACCAATAGTGGGCTCGGGGGATTAATTTCAGGAGTAGGAGAATCCCCTTGAGAACCCGTCGTCGAGCACATATCCAACCCAGGGATGTAAGAATTATTTTGTGAAAAATGATTATTTTGTGAAAGATGATTGGATGTAAAATTTTGGAAATTACCAAAATTAAAAAGTGCGAGTTGATATGGAAATGGGGAAAATAAAGCGGTGAGATTGAATTGATAGTTTGTGAAAGAGGAAAAATTTGATGGATTATTTTTAGAATATTGGTAGTTGGCAAAGTTTGATGGGTTATTTTGAGAATATAATTAAATATTTTCATTGTTGGAATCTATATAAGAGAAAAAAATTGGAGTAGGAGTAATTTGAGAGTATGGAGAGAAATTTTGAGAGTTGAGAGAGTTTAGGGGAGAGAAATGGGTGTTTGAAATGAAGAAATGGTAGAAAAAAATATGTTTAGGTGGTATTTATACGAAAATGGGTAAAACTAGCCGTTATGGACCAAAATGGTAATTTTTCGGCCCCAAAGGGTACTCCAACGGTAATATTACAGTTAGAGTAAATCTGACCGTTGAATGACGGTAAATCTGACTTTGATTTTGATTTTTTTTTAAAATAAAAATTGTCAAGCGCGGGACACACTGATAGCTACGAGATGACGGGCTAGCAGACCGGGATGCAGTAACGAGTCCCGGACTGCGGAGCTAGGAACAGTAGCCCGGTTCCTAGCCCCGTTACAACCCGCCTAATAGTTCCTAATTAGAAATTTGAAGAAAACTATGTAATTTTCAAAAGAACATTCCTCACTTTCCATAGAGGAACGAGTTGCAAGCAAGTAAACTGCAAATTTCAAAATTCCAAATATGCCAGAATACTTGGTGCAGCCAAAAACCATCGAACGGAGTTCAACGCACGAGACAATGCAAAATAATGAAAATAAACGAGCACAGAATTCACCTCAACATGCAGATTTAAAGCCAAATGAAATAGTTGCTCCTATTTGGTAGAATAAGCCTGTCGGAGCGGATTCTGCGACTGGATCCGACCATGAGTAACGAACGCTTGTCTAATCATTTAACGCAATCAAAACAACCATCCAAATGCAAAACATATGTTAAACATTCTCGGAAGAGTGTAAATTCCCGCGTTTTTTAATCAAAATATTGAATTCGGCGAGAAATCAATGAAACTACCCATCTCGTGAGCTTACGAAGTTATTATAAGGCTCAAATGACTGAAAACCTACCAAAATATTTGATTCCATTGCTCTCAAACTCTAAAAATCTCTCTTCTCAAGCAACCCGAAGCACCAAATTCTTCTGATAATAATCACGTCCAACACCCACATAAAATCATTCAATTAAATTTACCAGTAAACATAAATTCCGAAATTATACGCAAATAACCAATCTTTTTTCTATCAAGAACACCAATAGCCGTTCTTTTTTCTATCAAAAACAACAACAATGAAGGCACTTCAACAACAATAAATTTTTGTTTTTAATAAGAAAAAAATCTTAGCTTGTGATATGAGTTTGATTAATTGTTGAATACAATTTTGAAAAAAAACATAAATATCATGAGAGAGATTATTATTATGAGAAATTTAGAGAGAAGACGCAACTTATTAATAAAAAAAATGATAGAATATAAAAAATTATAGAATAATTGAATAATGTTAATGGTGGAAGAGAAGCCTTGATGGTGGGAGAGATGGGGTAAAAAAAAGATGGATAATGGACAAGAGAGGATAGCCGGAGGTGATGTGTGTAAAGAGGCGTGAAAACAATAAAAGAAGAGGATGGCATGAGGTCATTATAGGTTAATGGGTATTTGATTAACAAGGAGTCCCATGTTAATTAATTTACATGAATGACGAAAAATTTCATTCTCATAAGGAATGATAATCATAATGAGTTTTGTATAAGCAATTCCTATTAGGATTCTCATGACAAAATTCACGAACCAAACACACCCTAAATTACTTAACCTATACCGGAATGGGCGTACCTCTGCTCAGCAGAATCCGCCCTGCATAGACGATTGGTAGTTCTGTCGATTGACATGACATTTTCTCAGACTAGCAAGACACAAAAACAAAATGCCTGCCGTCAAATTTGAACGATGTGTCGTCTACCCAAGTACATTGTCAAATATATTTTATAAACTGTCGTTTACGTCAATCTAGCAACGACTAACTGTTAGATTGATATCTGGTAAACTAGCACGCATTACCCTACATATTTACCTAGTTATTTATTTTAGGCATTAAAGCTGACATAGCTCTCACACCATACTTTCCCATTTCTTCAGTAAAATTTTGTTTTTCTCTCTTCCTTATGATCATGACGTTTATCTTCACATTGAAGAAATAAATCCTTTAATGCACAAATCAAGTACCGATAAATTTAGTCAATCTTATTTTTGATGCTGGTTTAGAACTTATTAGCAACATGCAAGCATGAATGCGTGGGAAATTTACACTAATTACACACTCCATTAAAGCTATTTAATTTCTTGATGCATTCAACAGATAAAATTGACCATTACTCTACTCGAGGGAAAATTACTACAACAAAGTGACTCTCCAGTTACCGGTTGTGAACTATATAAAGTACCACCATTTCTCCAATTGAGAACATCAGAAACATAACAAAGTAACTTGATTAAGTGCAAAGAATTATCTTAGCATTTCAACTGCATACAAAATGTCCAGTGGAAACAAAGGAGGTTGTCCACCAAAGGAGTCAGGAAATGTTCCTGCTTCTGGCAACAATGCCTCTGGCTCATCAGGATCAGCTAATGATGCCAAGACCATGGAGGCTCCGGGACAAGACCACACAATTCTGAGGGCTGATTTTGAGAAGAACCCAGGTGGGTACTTCCAGGAGCTCCACAAGAAGTAGAGGATCCTTACCTTAACTATGTTAACAGAATAAAAGAATCCTGCTTAAATTTCTCTGGTTTGTACTGTCTAATTTTAATGAAATGAAATCCATGTAGCAGTGATTCCTCTGTTTTTCTTCTCTTCATTCTGCATTAGTAGTTTACAGTTCTTTAAACTTTGACTGGAAAACATTAAAAGAGCAGAAGCGCATGGAAAAATGCTGTAAAAATAAGCTGAATTCTCTAATCACGACAATAATTATAATTATAACTGAAGAAATTAAGGGGCGAATAGGATTATGGCTTCCTTATTCTTCTAATAATTCTTTGTGATCAGTCGCTCATTACTACTTAAATTCTACTTTTGAAGATGTCTCGTTTTTTCAATGATCCGTCGGCTTAGGTGGACAACTAATCGTCTCCCTAAAACTAAACTTCAGTCTCGTCTAATGCAAAATTTTTAGTCCAAACGTCATGTCGTCAATTTCCCAACTGGGTAGACGACCATTTTTTTGTACAAAGATCGTCTTGCCGTCATGTTATTGGATGACTGCTCGTTTTCTGTGCGCTACAAATAAACTTAACTCAGCAAGGGATGGTATAAAACTGAAAATTTTACATTCATCTTGATGTCACTGTTAGCAATACATAGCAAAGCTCTTATATGGCTAACCTTTATCTCCTAATGTATAGGTAGGGGTGGACAAAAATCCAACCCAACCGACAAACTGAACTGAATCAAACAGGTTTGGTTCGATCAGTTTGGTTGGTTTGGCTTGCAATAATAAGTGACAAAAACCTCTAAATGCCTTGTTGAATTTAAATGACATTGAATAACATTAACATTGAGAGATCAGCTTCATCTTCTTCTCTTCCTGCCTTTTCCTAATTGACCAGATTTAAAAGCATGTTCCTCCTCTTGGAGGAAAGCTCTCGCCTTGCCGAGTTTCTGGCTCTTTCTTCCTTCCATTCGGCCGTCTCTTTTTCCTTCACTGCGGCCAAGAAATAATTATCCTTCCACAGCTCGCAGTCAGTCTGGATCATAATCTTGTTTAGCCTTTTGTTTTACGAGTTTCTGTAACTTTGTTCTCTCAACACGTTAACGGTCTGGATCATAATCTCTGCCCTTGACAAAGCTGCAAAAATATCAGCACATGTCAAATATTTAGCTTTTCCAACTCTGCCCTGAATAGCAGTAGCAGTGTCCCAAAATGAAAAGGAGAATGGGCACAAAAAGGAAAGGCTATTTACTTTTCTTCAAATTTAGGAGCAACCATTTGATAGGCACTGGTTTCTGCTTGCGCATCTGCAATGGTCGCCACAGTGTGTGATGTTCATCAACTTTCTTCTTAATTAATAATCTCAGCGACGTATGTATGCTTATCTTGTAATGCATCTGGCAGGTTTCTCTGTTGTGCCACTTCAAGTATTAATGATGAAATAGGCACAAATATTTCAGGAAAGGAACTCAGCCAACCATAAATATCTATAAACCCTCCGAGGGTTTCTGTTACAGTAAGTAGCACACCAACCCTGTACATGGAAATCTACTTCCAGAAGTTTTAATAATTTGTTCAATACATTGCTACTCATGCCATTCATCTGGCTCTCACGATCTTCTACCCGTCAGAATGAATTTGCTAAAATTGTTTATTTATTACTCATTTCCTACATAAACATTCCAAAAGTCTTGGACAGGTTGTAAAAATCAACAGCCATATGGATATTTTTCTTTACCTCTTGTGGCACATTTTTTGTGCCAGTTTTTGGCTTTTTGCACTTTTCAATGTAAGCCCAATTGTTTCTTCAATTATATAAACATTTTCACTAGTTTCTTCTCCAATTTTCCCCATAGTTGATTTAATTGTATTATTTTCTGGCCTTTTATCCATGTTGCCAATTGTCTCAGTTCAGCCACAGTTTAATCATCTTTTCCAGTAGTTGATCGTTGTTGTCACAAGTGCAGGATAGTTGATTGTATCAGAGTATTTCTAGGGTTTTCGTATCATTAGGGACGAGTACTAAATGTGATTGATTCAAAAAGGGAAATAAAACACAGAAAGAAATGATATTTTGGTATTTTTAATCATGAACACGAAATTTATAAAGAACAAACAATAAAACAAGTGTTAGGACTTTCAAGATTCAACCAAGACTCCTATTTACTATACTTATGAATGGGTTATGGGATGTTGAGTGTTCTTTCGCTATAATTGCTTAAAGCCTCACTCGAGTTCATTCAAACTATGTCTACATTTATTAGGAGGTTCCTTTAGGCATCACCTAACTAAACTAAACTCATTAGGCTCTCCTGAGAGTTTCATCGAATACCTTGTTGGCATGAATATGTCTATTACATAACCTAATAAGACGCATATCGACCTCACCTAGCCTTCTTCTTTCAATCCTTTAAACAAGATTTGTCAAAACTATCATTATGACGGCCAAACACAACAATAGTCAAATAATACATGTCATTCAAATCCAACAATACAACAAATATGACATTCAAAACTCAAGATAAAAAATTTGCCACAACCTAGCCACGGGTTTTGCCAAGGTCGTGGCCCTGAAGTGTGGCTGCGGAATTTGCTTCGCGCAACATTCTTCGAGCCGATTTTCCTTTCACATTGTTCCATTGATCTTGCAGCTTTAAAAACATCTTTTTAATGTCTTTTTCATCCCTTTTCTATCTCATTCCGTGCATTTCTCATTACCCTACACAAAACACAAAAATGTATAAATACATCGACAATTTAGCACAAAAAGGGTGAAAATGCTATACTTTTATGCTTGAATTCACATATACATTTAGCATACATCAATAGCTCTATCACCTCGAACCAATTCAGTAATGGCATGATAATGAGGAAAATGCATATTCCACAAACCTCTTGTCGCACTATAATTCTGTAAGCAATAAAGAAACTTCATTAATAACTTGTAGTACAAAGTGAAGAAAAGTCCAGGTGGAACGTTGACCACATTAGAGGAGGGTGAATAGTGTGGTATGGCACTTTGTTGGAATTTCTAAGTTTTGAAGGCTTCTTTTGATCTCTCTTTGATATGCAGAAGTTTGTGTTGATAATGATGATATAGAGAAGAACAAAGAACACTGAGATTTATAGTGGTTCAACAACTCTCTTGCATATATCCACTACTTAAGTATGTCCACTTAGGCTTTTCACTATTTGCCTCTCAAAGGCTAATCAAGGTGACAGTTGCCTTTACATGTGTACGTGATGTGTACGTTACTCCGTAATCATTCTAGGTCAGTAGCATGTCAGTAGTCATTGTGAAATATTGTCTTCTCTTAACATATTGCTTACACACGTAATTCGTGTTCAGTTTGTTCCAGTAGCTTCTATAATACCCCGTCCATTTTTGACCTAGATTCTGTAGTGTTTTTGTCAGTTCCAATTTATTCCATTCAATTTTGATCATGTCATTGGAGTTTGAGGATGTTGAAGATGAGAAACTGACAAAAGTTTTGGAGTTAAGGTGATGTTAGATTGATCTTGAACTATCAGAGGTGTGGATTAGATGTTGGTAGTGTTGGGTAAATTCAATATTGTTGAGTGTATCTAGTTACTCGAGTAAGTCTAGAGTTACTCGAGTAAACGTGGGTGAATGTGTTGTTTTAAACCCCTTTGGATGTGAGTTACTCGAGTAAAATTTCATGTTACTCAAGTAATCGAAGGTTGGATCACTCTAGTAAAGGTTGGTATTACTCTAGTAAGTTCATGCTTCAATATTGTTCTAGAAGTGAGACTTACTCGAGTAACTTTTGGAGTTACTTGAGTGAGCGAGGCCAAAATTCTTCCTGGAGCAAGACTTACTCGAGTAAGTGGTGAGAAAATGCTGTTTTTGGTTGAAACACACCATTTTGGAGGGAAGGGTCTATATATACCCCATACCCGACCCCTTTCATCAGTCTCCACCATTTTTCACTCTCTCTCACTCTCAATCCATCTCTAGACCTCTCTCATTATTCCTTATTTATTCCTAATAATCTCTGGAGATAAGATCATGCTTCTAATCTCTTCTTTTAATTCATTTCATGCATAAATCTCAGAAAATCATTCTAGGATGAATTTCTAGGGTTTCAAATTTTTGGATGATTCTGTTAAAATGGATGCTTAGGGTTGTTAGATTATGATTGCTTGAGGTTAGATAAACATCATTCAAGCCTTGAAACAACAGATTTGATGTTGTTTTGAGCGGGTTAGGGTTAGGTTCATATTTTGCTTGATTTTAGGAAATGTGGAGCTTGTTTCTTGGATTTGATTATAGATCCTTACTCCTGAGGTTGAGATTGACCAATGAGGATAATTGGTTTTGATTTTTATCGGCTGAATCGGTATTTTAATATTTTTGTAATTATTGGAAAGTTTTCTCTAGTTTTTTGATTTTAGTAAGTTGAATTACAAATTTGTAATTTTGGAGAATTTTGGGCAGATTAGTAATTTGGATAGTTGGAGTTTAGATTTGTAAATTTTGAAAAAGTTGAGGACCAATTTGTAATTTTACAAATTAAGGACTTATTTGGAGATTTTGACTACTCGGAGGATTAGTAGAACTCTTTCAGAACTTATTGATAAATGTGAAAAGTTTGGGGACTGAATCGTAATTTACCAGTCTCGGGGACTAAATGGTAATTTTACGGAACATTCGATTTTCGAGGTAGTAGTGTTGGATCTTTGACTGAAATAGGTTTTTGAGGGTTTAAGTCTGCATCTGCATATCATACATTCATTATTGTCATAGTACCACGGTTTGACAATTGTCTTACATTAATTGTTTCACCTTTGTATATTGGTTAACAAGGTTAGCCGATCACCAGTGACACGTGATTGGGCCATTCAGCTTGGATTACTATGTGAGTAAAATGACAGCTTTAGACACATAGATTGTGTCTTCTAAATCATATCATTTTTGACGTATTAGAATCTTTGCATGTAATCTGGAATTAATAAAGGATTGAAATTCCTAAAAATTTGGCTTACATGAAAAACATTCTCTAAAATTTATTACATTTTTGTAATAAATAATTGGTTTGGAAATTCTAACGGGTTTTGAAAATGAATATTATGTTTTAATATTTATTATAATTTCAGTAACAAATATTTTGTTATGGATTTCAAGGTATATCCTGTAGGAATTGTTCTTTCTAGATTTAAGAATATTTTTTGAGACAATGATTTGTTTTGAAATAAATTTATTTTCTATGATAAGTATTATGTTCTGAAGTAAATAAAAGAATTTTATGTAGTAAACATTCTGTTTGAAAGTGATTTTATTTTGGTATAAATACTCTATTCAGTACTTTGAATAAACATTTCAATATGTTTTCGGCAAAATGTTCGATATGGGGCACCTTTGTTACGGGGGCCAAACGTAACATTTGGTATGCCAATGCAAAGACTCAGCTACCAGGGTAGATGGTAGTACTCAGTTACCAGGGTTGGTGGTGACCCGTGTATAGCGCAACACACGTGACTATTCTCTAGTGGCGGAGTCCACATATGAGACACTATAGTGGTGATGGTCCACATATGAGTTATTCAGAGGTGAAGGTCCACGTCTAACTCTTATTTGACAGATTTAGGTCCCATATCCGGTTTTCGATATTCGGTGTTATATTTTTAACTGTTATTATTACTTTCAAGCCTACAAGGCAACTCTTAACGTTTGAAATTTTAATAAGCTAAAAGAGTTCTTGATTTCTGTTCTTGAAACTTTCGATAAATGTGAAGACAAGTTTTTGGGTTTTGTAGTCGGAATTCTAATTAATTAAAGATTCTTTTCAGAGTTACCTTACGACCAAAAAGTACTAGTTTTCATAAAGGCTAAGAATTTTTTTGAAAGATTTTAATTAGTTTCATTTAATTTGTGCATCTCGCCGATTTGGCCATTGTGTGTTGTCTTCACTGGGTGCTAACGCTTTCAAACTAAATTTCGAAACCACTATCTGGTATTTAGCGTGTATATGTATATACACTTATATGTCTGCATGTGATATATTTTGAATGTTTTCAAAACCGTCTGGTGAGGCACGTATGAGGCATTTTGGAGTGTCTTTTCCTTATTAGGGTTCTTACCCCTTTCTTTTCTATTAATTTCTCCTGCTCTTATTTTCAGCTGATTTTGATTGATTGTAGTCTTTCAGCATTAATATTCGGTGAGGCACTCTGAAGTTTCAGTCAGTGCCATTTTGTTCGGGCTCAGTTATGTATTTTGTTAGCTGCTCGACACCGGTATTACTGTGGGATTATGTTATGTAAACTATTTGATATTTAAGTATGATTTATCATTTATCTATATTTCATTATTATGAAAACTTATGTTTTAACAATTTGGATATTTATTTATCAACCTTCGAAAATGGTTTTAATATGATTTGAAATAAATTAGTTTTAGTTTTGTTTTCTGAGGCTTGCGCGACATTGGTAGGGTTTCTATTGGGTCGTGGCCACTTCTGTTTTCTTTTCCATGAACTCTTGTGTGCGCCGTGGATAACGGAAGAGTTACGTGCGTAAAAACACTTTCATGTATTTTGTGAACATAAAAACTAAGGAGGATCTTAATACAAGTCTTCCTTGACTCAACAATCTTCCTCTTTTTGATGTTTACAAAATATGAAAGAGTTTGTTGCTCTTCATAGTCTATAAATCTTTCAACACTTAAAATTTGATCAACACTTTTAGTCTTGTCATAAAGTTAGTTCCAAAATTATACAAGTACAAAATTTTTAAAATGTACCCCTTTCAATTGAATCAAATGATTCCAACAGATTCCAACTCTTTCTTCCCTTTTCTAATGCTTTTTACACTTTTCCAATTATGAAAACTCTTTCCAAACCTTTCAAACTCTATGCAAACTCTTTCCAAATCTTTCTCCCCCTTTTTGTAACATAAAAAATGGGGTAATATGGAAATAACAACATGATAAGCCTTTCTCCCCCTTTTGAATGATAGAAATTCAAAAGCCTTTCTCTCCCTTTTTGAATGATAAACTAAACTTTCTTTTTCTTAGAAACATTCACCCCCCTTTTTAAGCACTTTACAAAATCAATTGTTGGAAATAAATCATTCACAACAAATCAAAGTCTCCAAATACCAATTGTTGATTAAACAACTTAAACCTTGACTCGACGGTGGAAGTAAAAGGAAAACATTTGTCTCTCCATTTTTGTTCAAAAAACAATATACCTCAAACAAGTTCAATGTTTTGAAAATAAGCTCCCCCTACATATGAGCATCAATATAAAAATTCAATCATTCAAACAACAACTCCTCCTATGAAAAATGCAATTTTGAAATCAAAAGGATTTTCACAGTATATCAACATTTTCCATAACAAAGACAATTTCATTTATCAAAGAAGCAAGCATATGTCAAGTCCAAAACCAATTGTTGAGAATGTATAGAACATCAAAACACTACCAAACAAGGTTAATCAACATCAATGCATATCAAAGCATAAAAAATCCACAACATTGACTAAAAACAAGGGATTGGAAAAATAGTACCTGAATATGCATTTCCAAATTATTTTCTATCCATTGAGCATCTTTTTTTTTTCACACTAGTCTCAATGGATCTCCAAACCTACAATTAAACTCAAGTTTTGGAGATTGGTACCCAACCATTTTGGGTCCATGTGGGTTAGCATATACCATGTTAGGAATAATGGTTCCCTTAGGAATCCACACTTTCCTAACCTTAGCACTCCTTCTCAAACTTGTACAAGCATCAATATTCTAACCAAATTTTAAACATGTAGATAATGAGGTAAAACTAAAAGAATTTGATGACAAAGAATTATAACCTATACATTTTTTTGAAAAATCAAATCTTTGTCTAGAAAGCATTCTTTCAAAATTTTCATTACCCATTGAAAAATTTTCATATAAAGATGAAAATTCTTTTCGAAGCTTTTCATTTTCCAAAATTTTTACCTTTTCAATGCAAGCATCGTGTTCAATCTTAACCTTTTCAAGCCAAAATAGACTGCAATGGAAATATGGCTTTACGATTTGTTTTGTGAGTAGTATTCGTCTTCGGTATTGCACATAGTTAGGAAATTTAACTTTACATAAATTTCCTAACGCTATAACCTTAGCTAATCTAATTATTCCACTTTGGTTAATATGGTTCAACTTGTGTGCAATGACTTCACATTAATTATCACTCAAGATCACGCAAAGTAGCAAAGACGAAAACTAGGTTTTCACAAATAGTTTGGAATCTAATCCGCAATTATGAAACCATTAAAGCATTTTAGCAGTCTATACTCAAACAAATCATTGTGACGTTGTCATCTTTGCACAAGACTAATTTGCAGAAGACTAGTTGAAAGACAAATTGAGGTCAAGCTTCAATATGATAACGACAAAAACTATCGCAGGAGTAAGGTTCGACCATTGCATAAGACTAATTTTTCAAATGCTAGATTATAATTGCTCCCACTTTTTAGGATGTTCCTAAATATCCATCTAGGTTCACGTTAGAACTTGTTTGAAATCGATGAAGGTTATTCAATCCTTCATTAGTGATTCCATTTGCTTGAACTAACCATCCATAAAATATAAAGTTCAAAATAACAACATAGAACAAGATACACACTTCACTTGCGTGAGGTTCAACTGTGCGTGTTCAAAGGTGCAATCCTTTGATAGTAAAAATATTTCGCTTAATGAAACGTTTATATTTTTCATGTTCTAGGACTTCACACAATTTATGTCTATTCTTTCAACTCTTAAGAACATCGAGTTCGCAACCTCATTCCTAGTCCTTGTCTCGAAAACGTTGATACTCCCTTTTGGAATATTTTCCAATAGTATTAGACATTTCCAAAAGCCTCATTGTGTTGAACTAATCACTACTAAGTGGTTTTATTAAGGTTGACAAATCACATTGTCAAAATCCTTTACGTTCTCACACATGAGATAGACATAGGTTAAGTGCAACTCAATATGCTCATAATTACTTGGCAATGAATCGATAACAACTTTGGACCTTGTACACTATAGTCAACTCATAACAAATGGTACTTATCTTAAGGATGATGTCGACTCTAAGCCTTTTGAACAAAGCATTTCAAGTAGGGATTAGTTTTGGTGGTCGAAGATCGCAATCCGTAGATCTAATACATTTGACACTTGCGCAAATGCTTTGCGAATAAATCATTAATTGTACTAAACAAATGATACCTTGAGCGGAATTCTAATGTTGAACATCACACATTATTTTGGTCTAAAATTATGCTGGGTATTTATCACTTTGTTGACTTTGGCTACAACTAAGATTCAAGGTGTTATAGAGCTCTTAGCTCTTTTCAAATACATTAGGATACACATTCCAGAATTTTTGATTGTTGTCGTATGAGCTTAACGTCTTCGTCTAGTTCGGGCATCAATCAACTTTTGTAGTAATTTTTGCACAACAAAGACAATAATCAAACACACATATAGTTTCATAATACACAAGTAAATATAAAGATACACTTGATTTACTATCACTAAATTAATCTATTAAATCTCTTACTAAGCTCCAAATCAAACAATAAACAATATGCTTATGTCACCATCTCCACATAATAATTAACTAAGCTAGAGTTAACTTATGGATAGTAAATTCTCCAAGATTTTTTTAGTTCATCTTAAAGTGATCATGACTCAGAATAATCCATGTTGGTTATTACATTATTAAGTCACACATCCTAATAATTAGACAATAAATTAAAAAATAACATATTTTAGCAAATAAAAAAATTAAATGCTAAAATAATAAATATAACCCATTATTTATTAAACCAACATATAATCCAAACAATCAACTACTTCGCCAATGCTTAGTCAACAAATGGCAATTTACCTTATATAGAGGTAGCAGTAGATAACTAGGGGCCTCATGCCTTAACGGCCAATGATACACATATTGGAAGCCTATTTAATATACTGGAGTGGATTCCTGAGTTAGTCACCTTAGTTCATCGGGAATTCCAACACATAAATGACCATACCAAGAATAAACATCACACATTGTGATATTTTCTTAAGGTTATGAGACAAGTAGAACATATCTTCTCAGGTCTTTTCTCCTTCTAAATTCTCTAGGAATTTCATGAAATATCCCAACGATCATATCTCCACAGTGTTAACTCTTAGTTTTGATTATTTTAATAAAACATGTGAAAAAGTTAAGCAATGCACATTGCAACTAATGATAAGCACATTGCAGCATGATCAACGCACGTTCTATATGCTACAAGTCACGTTGATCATATCAAAAGAATTCTGGGTTTTCCAGTTGAGGTACAAGTAGCGCAACACAAGATACAAGTCACGTTATTGAGTTGAACTAAGGAAGCAGTAGGCATCTGAAAACTACAAGTCGCGTTGCCTGAAGCCCAAGTCGCGTTACGTGAATGAGGTGTTCTTGGCATGAAATGTACTTGTGTACAAGTCATGTTGACGAGAATGAGCATTAGACTTGAAGTCGACTTGAGAGCAATGGAAATCAATGTTACACTATTCTTCATGTCACGTTGTGAGTAAAGGAGTCACCTTTGAAATCTTTCCTCAATGCATGTTGTACATGGATACAAGTCATGTTGTATGAGGTGATGTCAACTTTTGACAAGTCGGCACTTCGGAATTCAAATTTGAATATTCTCTGACACCTGACGCAATCCCGTGAAAGAATCAAAGGACAAATCTTTGGAGATCGACAACTCACGTTGTATATTCAAGTGTCATATGCAATGCACATTAAGGCATGATCAATGCACATTGCAAATAGACACAAGTCGCGTTGTACGAAGAAAATTTCCAGGTGAGCATTCTGGATGGAGACTCAAGTCATATTGCATACACACAAGATACATTACATTGTACAACATTTGAGGCCGAAGCATCAGAGTTGGATGCAAGACACATTGAAAGAAAGCAAGTCACGTTGTACGTCAAAGGAAATCTACAAAGCACGTTGCATGAGTTACAACGCACGATGTATCGGCTGATGTCATCAAAATCAGAATATCTTTCTTGTTTCTTAACGGCTCTTTTAAGTCTCACAACGGCTACATTTTGAAACCTACCTATAAATAGAGGTACGCAATTCAGAGAAAGCAAGAGAACGCATTGAGAGTGTGTCCAAGCTTTGCAAATTTCATTCTTGACTTTCTCTCTCTAAGTGTTTTCAAGTTCTTACACCACAACTATCTTTTGTACTGCTATTTGCTTTGAGAGTTGGTGTGAGAAGATCATTCTCGTTCTGTTAAACATTGTGTAATCAAACTTTGGTGGTAAATCTTGATGGTAGAATAGGTTTACTTATTTGGTTCCTTAGAAAAATAAGTTGGTATTGGTTTACTTGTTGAGCCAACTAAAAACAATGGATTGTAAAGGTTGTCTTGTGAGCCTAAAAAACAAAAAGTTGTAACGGTTTGGCTCCATCCGCAAGTGAGGAAGAGTAAGTGGATTGAAATTCTCTAGTTGAGGCTAGAGGAGTGAACGTAGGTCAACAAGGACCGAACACTATAAATTACGGATTTGTTTTCTCTCTCCCTTACTCATTTTCATTTCAGTTTATGTGGCTGTGTGTTGGATTTAGCTATTAACTTTTTTTTTTTCAAAATATTGTCAAATTTTTGTAAAAAAGCTTTTATACTTAGCAAGAAATCCAATTCTCCCCTTTTTGGATAGCCATATTAGGATTACACATAGAATTTTAGTTCAATCCACCAACTCGATTATGTGGATGGAGTTAACAAATCTTCATCGTCACTTGCAACTCATGCTTTTATTTTCCTCAAGACCGCCATCCCCACAAACCTAGTATTGTGCGTCTTCATGATGTGTTGAACAAATCGAAAACACAATTATCGCACTTCGGGATTCACAAAAAATCTCAATCTTTGCTTTCCTCTCAGTGAATTATGGATTTATCCTATTCAATCATTAATATCGATGAATACTCAATCATCTCGAATAATGTAATGTATTACAGTTAAACTCAGGTTATACATGCACATGTATTACCCACGATCGATAACTTATCTCGATTTACTAAATCAGAACCATAATTGCACATTTAAAAACTACAATTTTCATAAAAGATTTTAGAAAATTTTCTTTGGCAGAAAATGCAATTTGTAAAATTTTCAAACAATTTTTATTGTCCAAAAATTTATGAAAAATATTTTTGGAACTCAAAAAATTATGCAAAATATTTCAAAACTCCAAAAAATTGTAAATTTCATTTCTACAAAAAAACTTGAAAAATTTGGCTGTCAAAACGTCGGCACGCATCTGAATGCACCTCTTTCATGTCATCTGCCACGTTTTAGCTCTTGGTGTGTACACGTGTCAATCGGTTGACATGTGTCAACCTTTGAGTGGTCCACGTCATGAGGACATGGTGGACCGTTGAGTGGTCCACGTCATGAGGACATGGTCGTTGGTCCATGGTGGCATATGCCATGTGTTATGCCATGAGGCCCTGATGTGTCTGCAATGTGTCTGCAAAATCCTATGTGTCGCACTGCTGTTGGTTGGCGGTTGCTTACGTGTCTCCTAGAAAGCATCTACCATGTGCCACTGAATCAGCGTACTTCAGATTCGTTGAATCAACAGTTTTACTCTTGTGAGAGTTTCTTGAAATCGAGGGGATTTCAAGAAAGGATTTAGCATAGTTGTACCTTAGAGAAAACAACCAGTTTGTGAGATTTCTCACTTACTTAGAAAAGTGATTGTAGAGGTTATCATTATACCATAGAAAAGTGAACGTAGAGGTTCTCATAATACATTGGAAAAGTGATTTTAGAGATTCTCACTACACCTTGGAGAAGTGATTAGCCTTTGAGAAAGGCTTATAATGTTTCTATTTCTATATTGCCTCATTTTTTATGTTACAAAAAGGGAGAGAATTATTAGAAAGAGCTTGAAGAAGTGAGTTTGAGTTTGCATAATTAGAAAGTGTACATTTTAAAATCTTTGTATTTACGTGATTTGAAACTAACTTTGTGATAAGATTAAAAGTCTTGATCAAATTTTGAATGTTGAAAGATTTACAAGATATAAAGAGCAGCAAACTCTTTAATATTTGTAAACATAAAAAAGGGAGATTATTGAGTCAAGGAAGACTTGCATTAAGATCCTCTTTAGCTTTGATGTTCACAAAATATAGGAAGGCTACTTTACACACACAACACTCCTAGTACGCATGCAAATGGATTGTTGCGCACACAAAAGTTATGCACGAAAAAGAAAACAGAAGCTGCTAGAAGAAACACAAAATTTAAGCACACAATGCTGAGCTGCGCAATTAGCTGAAGTTTGATAAGACATTTCATAATGACTACTGACTTGTCATAACAACTATTGATTTGGAATGATTAAGGAGAAACGTTCACATCACTACTTGTGCATGCAATCTATGCTGACAGTAATGATGACAATGTGATTCAAGCTGCAACGGCTAGATCAACTTGGAAGCCTATAAATACCCCTCCAACACATTAGAAAAACATCAAGAACCCACCTATACATATTGCAAAGATTCAAGAAGCATAATTCATCTTTTGTGGGTAATCTAAGAGCATTCATTATTCATGTATAGTCTTTGATGCTCTTGTGAGATATTGTGAGGTTTCATTTGTATTCAAAAAAGTTTTACTCTTGTAAGAGTTTCTTGAAATCGAGCGGCTTTGAAGAAACGGTTTAGCATAGTTGTACCTTAGAGAAAACAACTAGTTTAGGAGAGTTGTCACTTACCTAGAAAGTGATTGTAGATGTTCTCACAATACCTTGGAAAAGGTATTGTAGTGGTTCTCACTACACCTTGGAAAAGTGACTAGCTTTTGAGAGGCAAATAGTGAAAAGCCTAAGTGGTTATACTTAGGTAGTGGATGTAGGCAAGAGAGTTGTCGAACCACTATAAATCTCGGTGTTCTTTGTTCTTCTTTGCTTCCTTATCAACACAAGCTTTCAAAATTCAAAGAGAGATCGAAAGACATGCTACAAACTGAGAAATTCCAACAAAGTTCCATACCATACTATTCATCCCCCTCTAGTGTGCTTTCAGTTGGTATTTGAGCGAGGAGCTCAAATATGAAGGTTTCACTACCTCGAGTTAAAGATCAATGATGGCACTACATTTGGGAACATTCATCGAAGGTTAATCTCTTACTGGACCTCCTTTTTTGATGGTTCAAATTCTATTTCATGGAAAAAGATAATGTCTATCTTTATTCAATCATACGATATAGACATATGGAAGTTCATTTTGCTTGGTTCAAAAATTCTCAAGAAAGACAATGGCACATTAAAATAGTATGGAGATTTCAAATAAGAAGATTGGAAGATGATCCATCTCAACTCAAGAACTACACAACTTCTCTATTGTTCTTTGAGTCAAGAAGAGCATAATAGAATTTATTCTTGCGAAAGTGCAAAAGAAATATGAGAGATTCTAGAAGTCACTCATGAAGGAACCTCTCAACTCAAAGAGACAAAGATTAATATGTTGCTTCATGGCTATGAGTTGCTCTCTATGACGGATGCAGAAAGCATAACCAACATGCTAGACCACTTTACCAAAATCACCAACGGGTTGACCTCACTTGGAAGACCAATCTCTAGTAACAAGAAAGTGACGAAGATCTTGAGATCTCTGCCATAAGAATTGGATGCAACGGTCATGGCAATTATGGAGTCTAAAGACTTGAACAATATGGATTTTAATGTTCTAATTGGTTCTCTCATCAACTATGAAATTGTATTAAAAAAGTAGATAAGTCAAATCAAAGCCAAAGAAGAAAGGCACAACACTCAAGGAAACCTCCAAACATGTAGAGTCAAGTGATAGTGATGACTCTAGCTCTAATGGAATCGATGAAGAACATTTTGCATATTATGCCAAAAACTACAAGAAGATAAAGAAGCTACATGCAAAGGCACAAGAGACATGATAGGAGGAGATACTCTAAAGATGAAAGAAAGAGAGACAAAGGCAAGTACAAAGAAGAAGAAGAAGAAGAAGAAGAAGAAAGAAAGAAAGAAAAAGAAGAAGGATTTTATGCTTATGGAAAGCCTAGTCACTATGCCAAAGATTGCTATAAGGCAAAAGGAGCACCACATGAAAAGAAGAACATAATGGTGAAGAAGAGAGCCATGGTAGAAACTTGGAGTGACAGCGATGAGAGCTCTGATGATGATAAAAATACACATGAAGTCGCTTCAATGGCCTCAAGTCATCCATCAAAATCCCAAGCATACACCTCGAGCGATAAGGATGAGGTAAATGATTTCTCTCATGATGAATTATTCAATTTATACTCTCAATTGAATCATGATTTTAAGAAATAGATTGAAAAGAATAAGAAAATTCATAAGAAAATGTTGGAATTCGTAACTAAAATATGACATTCATACAAGGATAATGCAGTGGAAATAACAAAAATTTTAATCATATAATTACACCAAGGATCCATGCACATCGATATACATGATTAGGGTTTGCAAATTTTACCTTAAAATTGCTTTAATGGTTCGGTCGAATGGCAATGTTGGTGTAGCTTTTAGTTCAAAACTCGAAACCTGCTAAACACTTATTTATACGTTATGGTGTTTGATTCCATATGGTTTTAAATATAAATTAAGCATTTATCATAATTTTTGGTACTTTTATGCTTTGAATTGTGTTTCTCAGGTTAATTGATGATGCTTTGACGGAATGAAGTAAGAACGAGCCCAAACGAAGCAAGAACGACAAGGTTCTTACCTTTTGGAGCAAGACACGACCATTTGCATCAAGACATAGAAATAAGTGTCAAGACAAGGGCAGCAATCTTGTGTCTGTGTCTTGGTTTTTTCTACGGATTTGGTGTTTAATTGAAGACACGATCTGGGCAAAGGAAGACACGGCCATGTCTTAGGACGTGTCTTACTAGAATTTGATATTTTAGGCCTTTTAAGCATGTTTCGAGAAACCTAATAGGGAGAGCCAACTTGGGGACGCAAAATGCACTCAGTTGAGGGTCAGAGAACATAGGAACTAAAGGAGAACTCATTCCACATCAAGTTCAAAGGAATCATGCAAAAGATTGAAGGATTGATCATGGGTTCTTCTTCTCTGTCTAGGTTTCCTTTGTTTTTTGTTGTCTATCTCTCTAAAATTATGAACTGAACACTTTGTCCATCTAGATGTGATGAACCTTAAATTGACTATGTGATTTTTGGAGTTTGTTATTCATTCAGTTTAATTATGGAATTGAGACTCAATTATGATTTATATCGTTCAATTGTTGAATTGATTGTTGCTAGCCTTTCGATTCCATTACTGATTCATGCATGAATAATCGAGAGATTTTTTTCATGATAGATCATTCATAATTGAGAGGAGTTGCATGCAAACCTAGAGATAGGTCGACATAAATCATTCGGATTAGGGCCAAACCTAATAG